>CM054127.1:91390161-91475161 GCA_028751855.1 Ambrosia trifida
GCCTAGACATGATTAATGAATTACGTGAACACATTATGTTTTTTTCCTGTATGAACAAAAACCAACAAAAAAACTGATTTTTTTTCCGATTTTTGTATTGCACTATGGTATTCCTTTGGAAGATAATAAATGTTTGTTAATTTGGTGTATTTTTTTAAATCTCGTATATAAAAGTTATTAAATTTTCAAAATTGTGGAAAACATGAGAGAGAAAAAGACTTTTGGATGGAAATAAGGAGGATACCACATGACACACTTAAGGGGGGGGGGGGGGGTTGAACTCTTTGAGTGTCATGTACGATTTCATGCTTTGGAATATTAATATACTAGATTATATCTCGAAAGCTTTCCGGGAAAGACAGATATAATATGAAGTGTTAAAATATGTGTTATGATGTAAGATAGAAATTAATGTACTACAATATGAGAAAGCAACAATTTTAATTATCTGAATAAGAATGAAAATATATATTAAAGAAAAGATATATGTTTAGATTAGGAGCAGAGCCAGAAGCAACCATTACAGGGCGTGATTGAGGCGGTAGTCTTGCAGATGTGATTTTTTTTTTTTTGTGTGGAAAGGAGTAGTTTTAACCTATTTAGTTTTGCATGAAAATAGAATTCATATTTACCGGTTTGAACATAATTAGTGACTTACCTATACATGATTAAGGAATTACATGAACACATTGTGTTTTTTTCCTGTATGAACAAAACCCCACAACAAAAGTCGTTTTTTTTTTCGTTTTTTATATAGCATTATGATACCCATTGGAAAGATAATAAAACGCTCGTTAATTTGGTGTAAATTTTTTTTTAAAAAATCTCGTATATAAACGTTTTTAATGTGGGAGAAATATGAGTAAGAAAAATACTATTGGAGAGAAATAGGGAGAGGATGCTATGTGGCACACTCAATAGCGGAGGATGGCGCCTCATTGAGGGTCATGTCAACTTTAGTGCTTTCTTTTATTAATATACTAGTTTATCCACCGGGAGCGTCTCGTGATAGACAAATCTAATACGAAGTGATAAAATGCATGTACTATAAAAGGAATATGTCGTTTTTTAGTTTTTTTTTTTTTTTTTTTTTTTTTTTTTTTTTTTTTTGTAAATGATCAACACTCGTCTCTGTACAACTGTCACTTTCTCAATACACTCTAAGGTTGCGATGTGAAGAAAAAAAAAACAAATTGGTATAAAAGGATATATTATGATGATGATGATGGTAAGTGATTCTGATGTTTAAAGTGAGCATATCTTAATGATTGACATACATGTTCAATTTTTACTGAAAACAATCAATTGGTAAACAGTGAAGATCGATTTTAAAGATAAATAAACATGATCTAAATGCTATCGACTAAAAAAATTACAGGATAGTAACTTTTTATGCCTTCAGATTATTTTCTCTATTTATATATAATTTAAGTATATATTTCATTAATCAACACATATAAAAAGATGTTTTTTTATATAGCACTATAGTTCTCGTTGAAAATATAATAAAATGCTCGTTAATTTGGTGTATTTTTTTTTTAAAAAAAAAATCCTATAAAAGTGTTATTAGTGTTTAAAAAACGTGGAGGAAAGTGCATGTGCCATGCACATGAGAGAGAAAAATATATTATTTTTAAATTCTCACAATATGTCACATGACACATTCAATGGGAGAGAATTGCTTCAATGAATGTCATGTCATCATATGTTATTTCCTTTATATATAGTTATTATAGATATAAATATATATTTTATATTATGGATCTTTTTATCTATATTTATATATCTAGGGTGGGGTTTGTGTAGAAAGTGGTGTTTTCATAAGAAGCGTAAGATGTGCTTTAGACCATTGGATTAGATTATTAATGGTCTAGATTTAATGAGTGGTATGATTGTAATTAGCGTTTTATAATTATTGTTTTATTAGCGCTTGTAGGGGTATAGTGGTAAATGCTCATGTTTTAAAAAGAAAAAGAAAACAATGAAAGGAAAATCAAAGACTTCCTTTTGAAGACTTCCTTCATTTATTATACCTTCTCTCCTCAAAACCCTTTACAAAAGGAAAGTCAGAGAACCAAGAATCATGGTAAAAAAGATAAACGATTTGGTGAAACCTACAAATGTAAATGATTCATAAACCCTTACCTTCTTCATTCATCTAAAAAAGGTTATGGTGTTTTATTCTGATTTGAAGGTAAAAAGATGAAGGGTCATTCAAGTAAATCGCTGATTGAAGTTGTGTCAACCGGAAAGGGTAAAGAGTCATTAATGGTGTCTAGTAGAAGATGTAAACAGCCATGTGGTGTTTTTAGTCCAAGTTTTATTTTTACGATTTGTATAAAAGTTGAGTAAACGTGGTGGTGTCTTGTAGAATGGACTATCGGGTTGTTATACCTGATTAGGTTTGTTGTCAGATGGTTTGTAGTGTTTTGGCTTCATATTATAGTGTTTGGGTTATGGGGGTTGTCTTTGCAGGTTACTATATATTCTTGTTGGTGTATTTTAAGTTCATAGACGTTTAAACAATAGTGTTTTAAGTTCATGTGATATTTCGATAAAACACTGCGAATATGAATATGGATCTAGACGTTCAAACAGTAGTGTTTTAATTCTGGACATTCAACAATAGTGTTTTAAGTTCATGTGATATTTGGATAAAACATTGTGAATATGAATCTGGATCTAGACGTGAATGGAGTGAAATAATCGTGAGAAAGGAAGACAAATATATGAAGATTGTTGGAAAGTTTATTATGGGTATGTTATCAAATCCATAATATTAGGCAAAATTGATAACTAACCATAACTATATAATTAATATTGTAAAATTGTTTTATATTAAAAAATAAAACATAATTTATTAATTACTAAGATACCCTTTTCTAATAAAATTGTTAATGCCACGAGCCATTATTGTGTGGCTTCTTACACTTCTTAGACAAATCTCACTTTCTACACAACTCTTAACCTATATATCTATATCTTTTTTACGGATTATATTATGGATTTTTTTATCTATATTTATATATTTTATCTTTTTTACGTTTTATATTATGGATCGTTGATGTCACACATAACGCCTAGAAAGTTTTAGATAAAATGTAAGGCATATAGATTATTGGCTTTGATAAAGAAACAAATATACTTCTATAGAAATCTCAGATAATCAGGAAAAAAAACATCAAAGTACTATACCGATATTCAGATGAGTCTAATGGTTAAGGGGTGTGAAAATTGTGATTTGGTATGGTTTTTATCACGCCCTTCTTGAAAACCATAAAAAAATTTGGGCCTTAGATAACATAAAAACTTGGGCCTAAAATTATTGTTAAATGGGAGTGATTTAAAAATAATAATAATAACAGATTGTTGCTAGAGACATGTTATGAATTTGAGTCATCTACATTATAGTAAGACTAGTTTATACCATGGGAGTGTCTCGGGTTGAAAAATCTAAATAAAGTGAATAAAATTAGAAGTATCTAAACTATAAAAATGACATCTGCCAATATATGATTAATGATTATTATTATTATTTTAAACAAATCTCGGCCACAAGTTATCATATTCTAATATAAAAAAAGGGTAATTGGGACGGGTATCACCTAATCCCAGGCCCGAACCAAACCCACAATTTTTTTAAACTAATTCCAAACCTGACACAATACCTGTCGGGTTACAAAAAATAGTCGTTTTTTTCTCCGTTTTTTATATAGCACTATGGTACTCGTTGGAAAGATAATAAAACGCTCGTTAATTTGGTGTAATTTTTTTTTAAAAAAAAATCTCGTATATAAAAGATATTAACATTTAAAAGTTATGAGAGGAAACATGAGAGAGAAAATAATAAAGTTTTAATATTTACATTTAATAGATTAGGTATTTAATAGATTATGTTAAATCATATTTAAACCATAATTATTCTTTTTTTAATTGGTCTAGAGTTGCCACATCACATCCTATGTGGCATCTCTCAAAAGAGAGATTGCATAATATTATGACATGTCATTAAAAATGCTTTGGTTTATTATAGATATAGATATAGATATAGATATAGATATAGATATAGATATAGATATAGATGTTTTTCCAACTCTCCTAACAAGATTTTCATACATAGTAAACAAATACATACTAAATATGTAATTTAAAATATATTTAATCTATATATATATATATATATATATATATATAGAGAGAGAGAGAGAGGGGGGGGGGGGGGGTAGGGATCCTAAGAAAACTAACACCTATTTGAGAACTGAGAGAACCATTCTGGATCACACATTTCTTTAAGGCAAAAAAAATTGCTTAATCGCAGGTTTCTTTACAAGAATAATTTTTTTTATTTTTTTTCATTTATACATATGTGTATAGTGTCAAACATTTATATATGATACTTATTTTTTGAACTCTAACACATATAAACACCTTTGTACGTTAAAATAACGCGCTCTTACCTACAATATTTTTTTCTATACCTGTATGTGAAATCATTTCTACATATTTACACATGTATGTACATTACAAAACATGTATGTACATATATGTAGAACACTAGTTTTTGCAGTGTTAGATACACACACACACATATATGTATAAATAAAAAAAATAAAAAAAAATATTCTTGTAAAAAAACCTGCAATTATGTAATATATATATATATATATATATATATATATATATATATATATATATATATATATATATATATTGCCTTAGAGAAATATGTGGTTCAGAATAATTCTCTCAGTTCTCAATTTAGCCAAAGGTTATCATTTGGACCAGTTCATATATATATATATATATATATATATATATATATATATATATATATATATATATATATATATATATCTCGATATGCAATCTAAAACACCATGCGAAGAAAGTAAAAAGTGTGTTTTAAATTTCATGTTTAGAAAACATTTGATTGTGGTTTAAATTGTTGCGTTTGGTGTTTTTCAATATAATACAATGCAAAAGGAATCGAAAACATCATAGCCAAAATTTAAAATACAATGACTATATAGACTTCTCATTCTTTCTATGTAAAATGCACTTTGTTTAGGAATATATATATATATATATATATATATATATATATGTTAAATTACATATTTTGTATGTATATAGAGTAAGGTTAGCATACAAATGTCGTATTTCATGAGAAGTATGAGAATGATTAAAAATTGATATGTAGACAACATTTTTTGGACTTAGTAATGATGTCTTAGATTGTATAGGCTAAAATAACACAAACATAAAATTAAAAACACAAAAGCAATTTATTTTCGGCTTAAAACTTAAAACATCATGCCTAGAACATGTATTTAAATTACTGTGTTTTTTAGCTGTTGTTTTAGTTGTTTTTTAAATTCCATGGCTATATGTCACACCCTCCTGATTCCACGTGCTGGGTTTTACCGCGAGGCGCGTGACAAACCAGGATCTAAGTCAACGGTCACAATAAACGACACTATATGATACGTAAAATGACATAAACAAACCATCAAGTTTTCATAATCCATCGCTGCGGAAGCGTAACTTTATTACAACCCAAAATGCAAAGTACGTAAGTCTGAAAAAAAGATAAGAAAACGCATATGAATCCTAGACGCCGTGTGACTCCGTGCGCCTATGATAAGCTGCTACCTCAACGACCTGAGACAAACATGCTAAAAACGTCAGCAAATAATGCCGGTGAGTTCACAGGTTTTATGTTAAACGTTTAAGTAATGAAAGCCATCATGTTATCACTATGTCAGAAATGATAGCGTTAGCTAGACGCATGAGTAATACTACTACGACCGGAAACCATTACAGACAACGATATATGATTTTTGCCCGAAACGATTATGCACTACCTCCAGTAGCGTTATGACCGAGACAATATGCACCCGCCCGACAACCAGCCGACGGGTGGGGTCTGTCAGTCCCAATAGATCTATCCACATTTCCCCCGTTATGCTATCCAGCATATTCATGGTTTCCCCGGGACTTTACGTATCGTATAGTATGTAAATGAATCAACACTAGTATAACATGATAATTTATGAAATAAGTATGAGCATGTGTCTCCCCCGAAATGTAAAACGTAAAGTGGGGCCGTGAAACTCACCTGATGCTGCTTCCCACACTAAGACAAGTAAACATGCTCAATAGACGGCACCAAATACTAGTGACCTATCATGACGAGCGTATAAGGTGTTAGACTAACAACCCGTAGGTTGATTAGTCCTTAACAGTCCACACACAAGATATCATGCAACTTATGCAACATATGAAATGATGTTTAAACGTTTAACCGACCACACCAGACAAAACCCGACATCCCATTGGTGACCCGACATCCCACGTGTTAGTCACATACAAGATATCATGCAACTTATGCAATTAAACACTTAGTATGCGCAAACATTCACCCTATCTAGCTTGACGCCCAATTAACGCATAAACAAGTCCGGACACGTGTTACTATGTTACTAGGCATGTCACGGGGTTCCTAGGTGTCGAATCGGGTTTCGGAATGTCAAAATACACTTATAACAGCAGTACACGCCATTAGGAACTTAGCATGCAATTAGGAAAAGTCAACATGTGATTGGGGATGGTCAACAGGAGATTGTGAGGCTAATCGCCTACCTTAGCATGCGATTGAGGGGCTAATCGCATGCTAAGAGGGCTAATCGCCCGACTTAGCATGCGATTAGGAAAGCTAATCGCCTGCTAAGGAGGCTAATCGCCTGCAGCTGCTACGCGACGCAATTTCACGCGTTTAACCCTCCAGATCAGATCCGAAGCATGCGTAAACACCCAATATCAATCCTAACACATTAACAAACATATTTCAAGCAAAACCCCTAAGTTTTCATCATTCTAACAGTCCGAATGCGAGTGTTTTCCCAAAATAGTAACTTATCATGTAAACATCACATCAACATGCAAGAACTTGCCCTAAATAGCAAATATCCAGATTTCATCACATAACCACGTTGTCCGATAGTACCCTACTGCTCTAGCATCATCCTAAAGCAAACCTTAACATCAAACAATCAACAACACACCTCATAGCATCCTTAATCATTCAAAATCATTCAAATGGGTCAAAACCTCAAACATCAACAATACACAACCAAAACCATTCAAACTCCTAGAACATCATCATACTAACTTGTAACAGCCATAAACACCTTATTAACACAAAAACAATCCTGATTCAATCCTAAAAATTCTACCTTTAAACACAAATAACACATATAACACACATAAAGGTTTGGGTTTGTTTAAAAACGGTTTTAAATGGATTTTCAAAGACAAAAACATTTATAAGTCAGGTCTGGACTTTTAGGGAGTAAAATATAATCATTTAAAGGTTTGGGTTTGAAGAACACACCTTGGATTTAAGAGGAAATGATGGGATAAGCTTGGAAATGGTTGTTTTGATGTAAAAACGAGTTCCAGAGAGTGTTTGTGTGTTGATATGGGTTATGGGACGGCTAGGGTTGCACAAATGGTGTTTTGGAGGTCAAGGGTGGTATTTATAGGCGTTTCTAGTCGTTTAAAACACGTCAGGCGATTGTGCAGCAGTCACATGAGATTAGGGCTCCTAATCGCCTGACATTTCATGCGATTAGGGCCTAATCGCCTGATATTTCATGTGATTAGGGCTAATCGCCTGATATTTCATGTGATTAGGGCTAATCACCCCCTAAGTCATGCAATTAGGGCTAATCACCCCCTAATATCATGCAATTACGCGTAATCACCTATAATGTCATGCAATTACGTGTAATCACCGTTTTAACGTATGTAAACACGTATACACATACCGATAAGTCACATAATGATTATAAACACATATTACATGAAAATAAACACGTTCACACTCGTTCACCAATTCCAGGGACTCGAGACTTGCGTGTGTGCGTTAAACCCGGCGATTCCACGAATCACCGATCCTTGTACACATGGTTATGGACCGACACCCAATGGTCTCTCGGACCATTGTAACGACTCCTGATGATTCCCGAATCATCGGTACGACTCAACCGACCCGGTCAAGTATGATATTAAGTCGTTGTTTTCAATGTTTTCGTTGAGGTAGACTCGTATGTATGTAGAGTATGAAACGTATGTATGTAAAGTATGAAACGTATTATGTATAGTATGAAACGTATTATGTATAGTATGAAACGTATTAACCTGAATATGCCGGGTGTCACACTATAAAACATAGCATTGTGTTTTAAATTGTTTTGTTTTTATAGCAAAAACAAACCAAAACATCATGCCTAAATCTGAAACATGATGTCTACATTTCAATTCTTATTTCTTCTCACACTTCTCACGCAATATTGCTTTTCTACCCGAACCTTTACCTATATATATATAGGTGTTGTTTAAATAAATGACAAACTAATTGTGTGAAGTATACGAGGGAATCTCAGCCATTGATTTGTGGTTTTTAATTATGGTGGGAAATGGTAAAATAGGAACATCACTTAAAAACTCACTCCTTCCACGATTTTTCATGTCATAGCTTCAATGTTTGCACATTGGCAATCAAAATCGACCCGGATAGCTTCTAGCTCAGGTTTTTTCTTTGATGGTTCTTTTCAATTTCTTTTCTTATTTCCAAGAAACTATGTGTGTTTCAACTTTAAAGCTTGCTTCGAATGATTTCCATTCATCATGAGTACTTATATCAGAAGAAGCAGTCAAAGTCTTGTAAAACAGTACACATGAAACCTAATTTATGCAGCTGATGCTGGTTCTTTCTTAACAGCAAATTTCTACTTGTTGTTCAAAACTCTCTTAAGAATAGTATGGATCAATGCTCTCCCTATTCTCATTGATCTCATCACAATGTATACAAATCCCTAAACTTGGGGAGACAGGAATTACCGAAAATAATTACAAGATAATCTACCTAAATTACATTAGGAATATTCTATACTTATACTCTATTACACCCCCGCAGTCGAATATAGAATAGTATAGATCAATGCACCCCCTCTTCTCATTTATCTCATCACAATGTATACAAATCCCCGCATGAATATTCTATATTTATACTCTATTACACCCCCGCAGGAATTACCGAAAATAATTACAAGATAATCTACCTAAATTATGAGGTTGGTGAATTCACAGAGTTCTTTTAATAAACATTTTTGCTATTCTTGCAAATACAATAATAAACCTTTTCATTTTATCCACGAAAAGTCTATCTTTAAAACCCTTTTCATTTTATCCATGAAAAATCTATCTTTAAAACCATTTTCATTTTATCCATGAAAAGTCTATCTTTAAAATCCTTTTCATTTTATCCATGAAAAGTCTATCTTTAAAACCCTTTTCGCCTTATCTACGAAAAGAAATTTTTTTAATATAAATAGATTACTGACAATCATGCGGTTTCATAAACAACAAGGAATATGAATATGTGTATTACGCTGTATAAGCTCATAATCATTACATGACCATTTGGTTCCCAATTATTCCGGTGTTTTCACTACACCAACTTTAGAAGTAGTTTTCCGCGCTATGACCATAGCGACTGGTCGCGGCTAAGGTCGTCAACCCGATGGATCCACCAACACTTCGCTCGCCCTTTTTTACCAAGGTTAATGATTATGAATGGCCCTGGGAACATTACCTTAAGGTTTCTTTTTCCATCTTTCTTTCCCGAAAGATTATTATTCACCCTTATACCCGAACACATTCCACATTTTCCGTTGCCTTTTCCCGTAATCTATTTAATTTTACAACGTGTTTTCCCCCAAAAATATTTATAAAACTTTATAAAATGGGGCTGTGAACTTACCTCGTGATACTTCCAAGTTATTTTCCAAATGCTTGTTTCTGATCTGTCCGATTTCCTAATCATGAAAATCGCGTAAACGACCACGTTTTACTTATTTTTCCTAAGTTTTTCACCCAACTTAGACTTTTCACACAACATTTTCTTATAGAAAATGTAATTCTTTGAAAATATTTATTTTCAAAACACTTGTTTTTAATTACGACTCGTTGGTGATTGTGACTCGTTTTTGGTCCGTTATTTTACACTAAAACACTTAGCACCTTTATTTTATGATCTCACACATAACATTTCCTTGGATTTATTTCATATATTATTATGTACAAGCTAGTCCAACTATTTTAAACATGTGAGATACCAAGTTACGCAACTTGTTGGTTTTAGGCGGTATTTCGGCAATTTCTCAAAATTCCAACTCGGGTGACTTATGAAAACATGTAGCATTTCAAATATAACTTTAATTATACATTTTTAATTCAAAAATACCCTTTTTGAACCTGTTTTAAATCAGATTTGAAATTTGTATCGATTAAGCCGAATTTCGCCTTTTTACCGCATAGTTTTGTACCGAATCTTACTGAAACCAAGTTTTCTTACCAAGACTCAAACTTTTTAGTCAAAACAATTTATTTAGTGAACTTTTAAGTGATTTTTGGTATAAATAATCAGATCTCATATTTTCTTCAAAAATCACCTATTAAAGTCCATATTTTTTGTATTTTTAGGCCCAAAACTTGGCCATTTTCTTACAATCCAAAGCCCAATTATTTTCCTTTATACATGAGTCATTTTAGTCATGTTTATAAACCAAACTTTCTGTTTCAAATCAGCTCTTAAAAATCTCATTAAAATGCCTCATGTTTATGCAAAATTTTCATGTCTTTTATGTCCAACTTTGAATCCAACATGTTAACCAAAGTTTATTATTTTTGTCCATAATATTGGGCTTTAAGATACCCTTTTAATGTCAATATTTTCTGTTCTAAAAACTTAATTTCATTACTTTATTTCATAAAGCTTAATCAAGATTTATTTAAACACTAATGTAAATAACATAACATATCATCAATTTGACTAACAAAATCCACCATTTTATGTTATTTTTCACCATTTTAAGGTTAATAAACTCATTCTTATGAAAACCCATGGAATTATATTTTTATGTCTTTTAATAAAATCAAGAGTATCCAACAAGTTTCTAGTTAGTTTTAATCACCAAAATCATATACATATATATATATATATATATATATATATATATATATATATATATATATATATATATCCTCAAGTTTTTCATCATCCAATTTAATACATTGCTATATTATACCAAGAATCTTGTTGTATGGGTGTTGGATCATACATGCAAGACCAAATTTAAATCAAATCATCCAACACATACACACACATAACACACTCGCATGACACACCCATAACTATCTCTCTTTTATTTTTATAAAAATCGTTTGACAAACACATGTATTTTTAGAGTTTGTGTGAATCATCCAAGTTTAATGGTGAAATAAGATTGAAACAAAGGAACAAGAGTTTTTACCTTAAAAATGAAGAAAAACTAGATTGTAGTTGATAAAAACTTCAAAACCCTTGATGATTCTTGTTCATAGCTTTAAACCTTGGACTACATGGATGATTAACATAGTGTTTTAGTGTTTGAAAGAGAGAGTGGTGGTGAGGAGGAAGGTGGTGACGGTTGTGGTGGTGATGTAGGTGAGAGAGTGCAACTTTGATGGTGGAAGATGGAAGATTAATGTGTATTTTTTATATTAATCATTACATAGGCATAGGTTGGATGAATCACAATGATAGAAATGTGTTGTGCTGCTATATAATCGACACATACTCACATATAGTTGTCATGAAGTGTAATGATATAATATTATAATATTAAGTGGGTATTAGGTGTAAATTAGCGGGTATATTACTAGTTAACGCGGTACAGCCCTTTAACTGTTTTAAATACCCGACACACCCAAAAATAATATTTTTTTGACTCAAGACATAATATTATGTGCTATCCAGTGTAAAAATGGTGAATTTCCGTATAATTTGCGCGCAGACTGCACTGTATCGCGCGTTACGACTAAAATCACACTTTTTATACTCTAAATTTATTTCTCCATATTTTTCAACTAAATATGTTTAAAAATATTTTTTTAAACATATATTTTAAATTTCGGACTTTATATATTAGCCGGGTCATTACCAACGATCGTTTTCATGCGCAAAATCGCTACGCGACAAGATTTTAAATATGACACCTCTAGTCATATTTTCACTTATAAAATAAGCCTTTGGACTCAAAATTCACTTTATTAACTTTAAATATTATTCATAAACCAATACTTAACTTTTCATAAGTACGGTTAATTATCTGCTAAATTGCCAGGTGTCACAGTCTCCCCTCGTTTAGGAAATTTCGTCCCCGAAATTCCTTTACAAGGTTCGTTTACGCTTCCAACGAAAAAGATGGGGATATTACGCTTTATTTGGATTTGGCGTTTTCAAGTGAACTCGGGTCCACGCTTGGAAATCCACCTGACCTTTACTAACTTGATTCTATTTCGCCTGAGTTTCTGGATTTTCCATTCCATGACCTCAACAAGTTCTTCAATAAACCGAAGCTTGTCATCAACACAAACTTCATCAGGCAGAATAATCAATGTCTCATCCGATAGACATTTCTTCAAGTTAGATACATGAAAAACGTCATGAATCCCACTCAGATCTTGAGGTAACTTGAGACAATAAGTAACTGGGCCGATTCGAGCTAGGATCTCAAATGGTCCAATGTATCGAGGGCTTAATTTACCTCCTTTACCAAATCTCACAACACCTTTCCAGGGTAAGACTTTCAACAGAAGACGGTCACCGACTTGGAACCCCAATGGTTTTCTTTTATTATCAACATAGCTCTTTTGTCGATCTGCAGCTGCTTTAAACCTCTCTCTGATCTGAACAATCTTATCAGAGGTAGCTTGAACAATCTCGGGTCCAATCAGCTGCTTTTCACCCACTTCAGCCCAACAAAGAGGTGATCGACATTTCCTCCCGTATAAAGCCGCAAACGGTGCTGCTTTAATACTTGAGTGATAGCTATTATTATAAGAATACTCAACCAACAGCAAGTGAGTATCCCAATTACCCCCAAAATCCATCACGCATTCTCGCAGCATGTCCTCCAAAGTTTGAATGGTTCTCTCGTTCTGACCATCCGTCTGAGGGTGATATGTTGTACTCATGTCTAACCGAGTACCAAATGATACTGGAACTCTATGTCGAGTCATAATCTCCTTCAGATAAATCAATGCTAACTTTTCCAACTTATATTTTTCCTTAATCGGAAGAAAGTGCGCGGATTTCATTAATCGATTCACAATTACCCAAATAGCGTCATGGCCACTAGCTGTTCGAGGTAATTTAGTTACGAGATCCATAGTGATATGCTCCCATTTCCACTGTGGAATTTCTAGTTGTTGCAGGAGCCCAGATGACTTCTGATGCTCTGCTTTAACCTTGGAACAAGTTAAACATTTGCTGACATATCTAGCAATATCTCCCTTCATATTAGGCCAACAATAGAATTCCTGGAGATCTTTGTACATCTTGGTAGAACCTGGATGAACTGAATATCTGGACTTGTGCGCTTCGTCCATTACCAGTTGTCGCAAGTTCCCATATCATGGTACCCAAACTCGATCCAAAAAGTACATTGCTTTGTCAGCCTTGGGCAGCAGATCATATTCAAACCCCCTCAAAGAGGTTCTTCTCCTTTAAAGCCTCACTTTGTGCATCACGAATCTTCTCGGGAAGACTCGTTTGGATAGTTAAACCCAATGCACGAACACGTAAAGGCTTTTCTCTTTCTTTCCTGCTCAAAGCATCAGCAACAACATAAGCTTTAACCAGATGATAACGAATGTCGCAATCATAATCATTGAGTAATTTCACTCAAGGTCGTTGCCTCATATTGAGCTCTTTCTGATCGAAGATGTATTGAAGACTTTTATGGTCAGTGTAGATCGTACACTTCGTACCATAAAGATATGTCTCCAGATTTCGAGAGCAAAAACAACAACTCCTAGCTCCAGATCATGAGTCGTGTAGTTCTTCTCGTGCACTTTGAGTTGGTGTGAAGCATAAGTCATGACTTTGTCTTTCTGCATTAGCATGCATCCAAGACCCAATCACGACGCGTCACAGTAAACTACAAATCCATCTGTTCCTTCCGGAAGAGATAGAATAGGTGCACTACACGACTTAAGCTTCAACTGCTGAACAACTTCTTCTTGCAAAACTATCCAATCAAACTTTCGGTCTTTCTGAGTTAATAGCGTCAACGGCTGAGCTATTTTTAAAAAAATTCTCGATGAATCTTTGGGAATACCCAGCTAGACCCAAAAATTGACGGACTTCAGTCGGAGTCTTCAGTGCTTCCCAATCTTTGATCGCTTCAATCTTCGAGGGGGCGACATGTATACCTTTCTCATTGATGACATGTCCGAGGAAGTGGACTTCCCGGATCCAGAATTCACACTTAGAGAATTTGGCGTATAACTTCTCATTCCGCAACATCTCAAAATCAGCCTCAGATGTTGCTCGTGATCCTTCTTGGTTCGCGAATAGATAAGTATATCATCGATGAATACAATCGCAAAATTGTCCAAGTATGGTTTGCATATCCCATTTCATGAGTTCCATGAACATGGCAAATGCATTAGTCAAACCGTATGACATCACTGAGATTTCATAATGACCATAACGAGTCCTGAATAAAGTTGTAGGTATAACTTCTTCCACTAACTTCAACTGATGATAATCAGAACATATTTCGATCATCGAGTAGTAACTTGACCCATGCAGTTGGTTGAACTGATCATCAGTCCTCCGTAGTCGGTACCGATTCTTAATGTTTAGTTTGTTCAACTCTCAATAATCTATGCACATTCTGAGATATCCATCCTTCATAAACAGGACCGATGTTTCCCCCATGGTGAGAGACTTGGCCTAGTGAATTCCCTTATCCAACATTTCTTGAAGTTCTTCCAACAACTCCTGCATTTCAGAAAGTGCTAACCTGTATGGAGATCGAGCTATCGGTGCTGCGCCGGGAACAAGATTGATTTTGAACTCAAGCTACCTTGACGGAGACAATCCAGGCAATCTTCAGGAAAAACTTCTAGATAATCTCGCACTATAGGAATTTCTTCCAATTTACGTTCCTTAGCCTTTGTATCCACCACATTAGCTAGAAACGTCGGGCAACCTTTACGCAAGTGCTTGCGTGCTTCCATCATACTAAAAATCTTCAATCCCGAACCGCATCTATCACCATGTATCACTAAAGTTTCACCATTTGGGAGTGGTAGACGTACTAGCTTTTCTGAGCATACGATCTCAGCATGGTTTTTCAATAACCAGTCCATACTAATGGCAACATCGGAGCTTCCAAGATCGATAGGTAATAGTTCAATACAGAACTTATGATTCTCCAAGAGAAAATTACAATCACGAAAGACCTCACTGGTTTCTATCCGTTAGCTTATTCAATGGAGTACTTTTTATCTAGTTTACTTGACTTCGAGCCAAGGAGAGATTCAAGTCTTTTAGAGACAAAACTTAAATCGATTCTACTATCAAAAGTACTAAAGCATATTGGTCATTGATTAAGAACGTACCAGTGATGACTAACGGATCTTCCTTTCGCATTATAGTCAACGCTAAGAGTCTTCTTCTCAGACTCTACGGGTTTCTTTCAAGTATCACCCTTCTTAGACAGAAATCCATTTCATAGAGCTTCATCTGTCAGCATCTTGGCTAGGATCCTCACGTCCAGAATAGTTGTCGGGTTTACAGAGGTAACTATGCTTGGGATTGCAGGTGCTAAATCCTAGTTGTACCTCTTAATCCTGACATACTTGGGTGTCACTATTTGAGAAAACAATCCTGCTAACTCATTAGACGGAAACTATAACTCTGAGCGCTAGCATTGTTCATGGTCAAATTCTTGGATTCAGTCTTGACCTTCTGGAGCTCGTTCCAGGGTAGGTTATAGGCAGCATCTTCTCCTAAATTATAGACTTGCGAATTTCACCATGTTAGGGCTTTATATCGAATGGAACAAGAAGTGCAATATACTCTTTGCGTAAGAGTACAATCACTAATTGTTATAATTGACTCCACTTTCTCTATTCATCTGACGATGTCTAGAGGGCCTTTAGTTACAGAAAATGACCAAAGGTTACAATCCTGAACTGTTTTGTAAGTTCCTCTAGGTATATAGTTATCCCAATCAATTCAGCCATTGATTAACTATTCTAATAACATGAGGAAATTTTTGTCAAACATGTTCGGTCATTTTGCTATCTTTAGAGGCACCAATAGGAGTTCCACCACTATCACTGCAACTACTATCGCAATGTCAGCCTTGCCTAAATTTCAATTCACATTATGCTATTCTAGAGTAGCCTTAACATGTTGAGAAATTAGTTGCTCTAACTTTTCTGAGAAACCCGATCCTTTACGAATGGATCCTTGTCTCATTCTAGGCGGCATTTAATCTTTCTACTATTACCAGGCAATAGATTTAAGGCGATATAGGAAGAATAGTGGTTTAAAGGCATGAACAAAAGAAAATAATCAACCAAATGATCAAGAAACGTTCTAAGCATGACAGTTAGCAAAGACATCAAATCTTGCAAACTTAAGATGAGAGAGTGAACCATAAGACATTTTTAAATGAACGTCAGTAGGTCGATGTATCACATGGTGTTGTTGAGGTTACTCTAACTAATATTCGTTCTTAAGAAGCCTAATCCCTTGTAACGAATCAAAAGATATACACGAATTTGAACACTCAACTCAAACTATAGAATTCATTAGGATTCTCATGCACCGCAAGCTATTATTACGTGTGCACCCGTAATTATAATTTGCCCTGCATGATCATCCGAGTTTTTTCCACATTTGAGCTTCGGATCAAAAGAACTTAAGCGTTTCATTAGATTGCATGTACCGATGCGAATGATCTATTATGGCTATACATTTCCAATGCCATAGCCATTAATCATTGATGAAACGTCAAGCGTTTAAATTACCGAGACTGGTTCATAAAATTCTCGCCACGAGCAACAAATCATTAGACGATTGCATGAAAGCACTAATGGGTTAGTCCTCTAGCCACTTGCTCTTCCATGGATGAAGATAATGCTTCAAGTTGTTACACAGGTAATCGTCCCTCTATCATAAGCGAAGCTAGCTAATAATATTGCAAAGACAAGATAAGGCAGATAATGTGCTTTAAGGAGAATTATATAAGTGTAAACACACTGGCAATACATAACTTATGTATACTAAGTAAATGTATCCTTATTCAAATAATTAATATGCCGTTTTATCCTGGCATCACATATAAACAAAATCCATGTTTATAATATTGTTGGCTTTGCGGATTTCGAAAACTTTTTCTCAAAATCTTTTCAAGTTGTAGTCTAGAAACTTTCATAAAAACCTTTCTAGTTCACTACAACCATTGGCTCTGATACCAACTTCTGTCACACCCCAAAATGCCACAGCGGAAGACTTAGCATGGTGATGAACGGAGGTTGGTAATCAATGGTGTAGTAGCAAATATTAAGCATTTGGACAAAGTTTATATAAAACTCATATTACATAAAAGTTTTAAGTTAAGACCCAAAATGGATCTTATTGATACATAGGTCCCCAAAATCTTATTTAAATACATGTCCAAACACATTATTGCTAAAACACTGTTTTCGCCAAATCCCGAAGCCAATCTCATGTACCTGAAAAACACGTTAAAACAATTTTGTCGACACGAGGTTGGTGAATTCACAGAGTTCTTTTAATAAACATTTTTTCTATTCTTACAAAAACAATAATAAACCTTTTCATTTTATCCACAAAAAGTCTATCTTTAAAACCCTTTTCATTTTATCCATGAAAAGTCTATCTTTAAAACCCTTTTCGCCTTATCTACGAAAAGACAAATTTTTAATATAAATAGATTACTGACAATCATGCGGTTTCATAAACTAGCTAGGAATATGAATATGTGTATTACGCTGTATAAGCTCATAATCAATACATGACCATTTGGTTCCCAATTATTCCGGTGTTTTCCCTACACCAACTTTAGAAGTAGTTTTCCGCACTATGACCAGAGCGACTGGTCGCGGCTGAGGTCGTCAACCCGATGGATCCACCAACACTTCGCTCGCCCTTTTTTACCAAGGTTAATGATTATGAATGGCCTTGGGAACATTACCTAAGGTTTCATTTTCCATCTTTCTTTCCCGAAAGATTATTATTCACCCTTATACCCGAACACATTCCACATTTTCCATTGCTTTTTCCCGTAATCTATTTAATTTTACAACGTGTTTTTCCCCCAAAAATATTTATAAAACTTTATAAAATGGGGCTGTGAACTCACCTCGTGATACTTTCAAGTTATTTTCCAAATGCTTGTTTCTGATCTGTCCGATTTCCTAACCATGAAAATCGCGTAAACGACCACGTTTTACTTATTTTTCCTAAGTTTTTCACCCAACTTAGACTTTTCACACAACATTTTCTTATAGAAAATGTAATTCTTTGAAAATATTTATTTTCAAAACACTTGTTTTTAATTACGACTCGTTGGTGATTGTGACTCGTTTTTGGTCCGTTATTTTACACTAAAACACTTAGCACCTTTATTTTATGATCTCACACATAACATTTCCTTGGATTTATTTCATATATTATTATGTACAAGCTAGTCCAACTATTTTAAACATGTGAGATACCAAGTTACGCAACTTGTTGGTTTTAGGCGGTATTTCGGCAATTTCTCAAAATTCCAACTCGGATGACTTATGAAAACATGTAGCATTTCAAATATAACTTTAATTATACATTTTTAATTCAAAAATACCCTTTTTGAACCTGTTTTAAATCAGATTTGAAATTTGTATCGATTAAGCCGAATTTCGCCTTTTTACCGCATAGTTTTGTACCGAATCTTACTGAAACCAAGTTTTCTTACCAAGACTCAAACTTTTTAGTCAAAACAATTTATTTAGTGAACTTTTAAGTGATTTTTGGTATAAATAATCAGATCTCATATTTTCTTCAAAAATCACCTATTAAAGTCCATATTTTATGTATTTTTAGGCCCAAAACTTTCTGTTTCAAATCAGCTCTTAAAAATCTCATTAAAAAGCCTCATGTTTATGCAAAATTTTCATGTCTTTTATGTCCAACTTTGAATCCAACATGTTAACCAAAGTTTATTATTTTTGCCCATAATATTGGTCTTTAAGATACCCTTTTAATGTCAATATTTTATGTTCTAAAAACCTAATTTCATTACTTTATTTCATAAAGCTTAATCAAGATTTATTTAAACACTAATGTAAATAACATAACATATCATCAATGTGACTAACAAAATCCACCATTTTATGTTATTTTTCACCATTTTAAGGTTAATAAACTCATTCTTATGAAAACCCATGGAATTATATTATTATGTCTTTTAATAAAATCAAGAGTATCCAACAAGTTTCTAGTTAGTTTTAATCACCAAAATCATATACATACAAATATATATATATATATATATATACCCACGGCTGTATATATACATGTATATATATATATATATCTTCAAGTTTTTCATCATCCAATTTAATACATTGCAATATTATACCAAGAATCTTGTTGTATAGGTGTTGGATCATACATGAAAGACCAAATTCAAATCAAATCATCCAACACATACACACACACAACACACACGACACACACACAACACACTCGCATCACACACCCATAACTATCTCTCTTTTATTTTTGTAAAAATCGTTTGACAAACACTTGTATTTTTAGACTTTGTGTGAATCGTCCAAGTTTAATGGTGAAATAATATTGAAACAAAGGAACAAGAGTTTTTACCTTAAAAATGAAGAAAAACTAGATTATAGTTGATAAAAACTTCAAAACCCTTGATGATTCTTGTTCATAGTTTTAAACCTTGGACTTCATGGATGATTAACATATTGTTTTAGTGTTTGAAAGAGAGAGTGGTGGTGAGGAGGAAGGTGGCGACGGTTGTGGTGGTGATGTAGGTGAGAGAGTGCAGCTTTGATGGTGGAAGATGGGAGATTAATGTGTATGTTTATATATTAATCATTACATAGGCACAGGTTGGATGAATCACAATGATTGAAATGTGTTGTGCTGCTATATAATCGACACATACTCACATATAGTTGTCATGAAGTGTGATGATATAATATTATAATATTAAGTGGGTATTAGGTGTAAATTAGCTGGTATTACTAGTTAATGCGGTACAGGCCTTTAACTGTTTTAAATATCCGACACACCCAAAAATAATATTTTTGACTCAAGACATAATATTATACAATCCAAGTTAATATTAGGTTCTATCCAGTGTAAAAATGGTGAATTTCTGTATAATTTGCGCGCAGACTGCACTGTATCGCGCGTTACGACTAAAATCACACTTTTTATACTCTAAATTTATTTATCCATATTTTTCAACTAAATATGTTTAAAAATATTTTTTTAAACATATATTTTAAATTTCGGACTTTAAATATTAGCCGGGTCATCACCAACGATCGTTTTCGCGCGCAAAATCGCTACGCGACAAAATTTTAAATATGACACCTATAGTCATATTTTCACTTATAAAATAAGCCTTTGGACTCAAAATTCATTTTATTAACTTTAAATATTATTCATAAACCAATACTTAACTTTTCATAAGTACGGTTAATTATCTGCTAAATTGCCAGGTGTCACAGATATTATCACAATAAACAAGAGTAGCAGATTTGACCGGGCGACGCAGTTCAAGTAGAAGATTCCAGATCCAACAAACTTCAGCAACAACGTTGGCAACGACTCGTTATTTTGCCTCGGTGCTTGAGCGGGATATAGTAGATTAACACTTGGAGGACCACGACAGTAGATTCGACCCCTTGTACACGCAATAACCTGAAGTAGATCGACGCGTGTCGGGACAGCCTACCCAATCTACATCTGTGTAAGCACGTAAAGATATATCCAAAGAGGTCGAAAGCGTAAGCCCATAATCAGTCGTTCCTTTGACATACCGAATGATGCGTTTCAATGCATTCCAATGGTTAGTCTTTGGGTCATGCATATGCATACAAATTTGGTGAACTGCATAGCTTATGTCTTGTCTGGTGAACGTGAGGTACTGGAGAGCACCTACAAGGCTTCTGTATAGAGTTGGGTTGTCAAATGGCGGACTAGATGTGGCACTAAGCTTTGGTTTTGTATCAACCGGTGCTGCGACTGGATTGCATGAATCCATACCAGCACGCGAGATAATATCGAAGGCATAAGATTGTTGTGATAAGAACATGTCGGGAGTAGAACGGGAAACCTGGATACCTAAGAAGTAGGTGAGGGGTCCAAGATCTTTCATAGCAAATTCAGCCGCGAGGCTGCGAATAAGTCGCATACCTAGGGAATCTGTAGAGGATGTGAGAATGATGTCATCCAAATAGATGAGGAGGTAAGCAATGTCACCCTCTTGGTAAAATGTAAATAGAGAATTATCAAATTTGCTCTGAATAAAGCCAATTGAGAGCACAAAATCGGTGAATCTTTGGTACCAAGCACGAGGGGCTTGTTTGAGGCCATGGAGAGATATCCTAAGATGGCATACATGATCAGGATAATCTCGGTGGCGAAAACCCATGGGTTGATACATATAAACGACCTCATTAAGGTTTCCATGAAAGAAAGCATTGGTGGCATCCAGTTGGTGGATTGACCATGATTTTGAGATAGCTATAGAGTAAGAACCGTCCGGATAGTAGACGGTTATACAACTGGGCTAAATGTCCCACCACAATCAACACCTACCTCTTAATTTCGACCATCACATACCAGACGAGCCTTGTACCGTTCCAAAGTGCCACCTGACATGTATTTATGCCTGAACAACCACATACTACGAATAACATGTATGTGTGTTTACCTTGGCACTAGTTCCTAAGTTTTATTTTTAAGTAAAGCATTAAATTCGTTTGTTATGGCAGAGTACTAGTCCGGATTAGTAAGGGTGTCCTTTGAGTTTTTGGGAATGGGAGAAATGGTGTGGGTGTGAAAGTTGAATATTTGTGTAGGTTTGGTGATACCCAACATTGCGCATGTACGCATTGTGCGAGTTGGTGGTAGGGGCGGGTTTGGAATAGGTACCGATGGTGAAGGTGAAGGTGATGGTGAAGGGTGGTCCGGTTGTGGTATAGGGGTGGTGGTCGATGGGGCCTGGTTCGGGTCATCTTGGGATTGGGTTGGTAAGTGTGGGGCCGAGGTGGGTGGGGGGCCGGATGTTGGGCTGTGTGGATCAGGGAGGTTTGTGTTGGGTGGTTAGGCTGAAGTGTTGGGTTGGGTAGGAATGGAAGTTGTAGTAGGTTGGGTACTGGTTTGGTGGTTAATGGGCTGGGCCGAAGGATTTGCAGTTTGGTGGGTGAGGTATGGGCTTAGGGGTTCATCTAGAAAGTAGTAGGTTTGAAGCGTTGATTGGGGTTTATTGGAAAAGGGAAATATTGTTTCATCAAAAGGGGACGTAGCGACTGATAGTAATTTTGTTGGTGGTTAGGTCGAGGAACTTGTATCCACGATGATTAGGTGGATAGCCAAGGAAGACACAAGGTGTGGATCAGTATTCAAGCTTATGGATGGTGGTGTGAGGAATTATGGGGTAGCATAGGCAACGAAAGAGCCTAAGGTGATCATAAGTGGGATGGGTGTGATAAAGGCGATAGGTGGGGGTTTGAAATTCGTGGACTTTTGTGACAACCGGCAAATTTTGTACAACGATTAACGCGATTCTAATCATGCTTTCGGAGTAATTAACCTATTTTAAGGTTAATTTGGATTAATCGAGCCGTTATGAGTCCAACGATGTCCTTCTCTAAGTTCGTGGACGCCCTGAAGTCTTTAAAGAAAGACTTCGCGTAAATAACGTTAACGAACTGACATCAGTAAAACCCAGTCAAAATGGACTAACATATGGTTATTCTAATGTAAATACGAAACGTATTTACTATTTATGCGATCAGATGTGAAATCGACGCGAAAAACGGTACAAACTCAGCGTTTTGGTGAACGCGAAAAGTAACCGACGCCTGACTCGGACGTCAAAATGCGTGGTTTTAACCGTTATCGAGCTTTCGGAATACTTATTTATTATAAATAATGTCATTTGTTTAGTTTCGAAAGTAAACGGATCATTTAAATGAATGATAGCACGACCAAATCGATTAACGCGATTTAAACGCTTGTTCAGAAGCACGCGTCGGTCGATAAAAATAATAATTTAATTGCTCGGTTTAGTGTTGTTTATGATTACGAACAAAACCGAATAATTTTTTTATATTTTATTTTCGGGCCTAAACTAAACCGAGGCTTACAACGTTTAAACGGGCTTGTATACGCGGAATACTCCACCTAACCAAAACCCTATGTATATGAAGGCACCTATCTTCTTCCTCCTTCATTTGATGCAGCCGCTACACCCCATGAAACCCCAACCCGTCACTTTCTCTCTCTACACCTCTCTCTCTCTGTCTCCTCGAACTCTCTATCTCTTCTCACTAACACAAGGTCAGCGGCCACCGTAACAGTGCCGATCGTCCCTGCGGCGGTGGTTTCTGGCCCGATAATGGTCATATACGAGGGTTATAGTGGTTAGGGATGGAGGTGGTTGTCCGGTTATAGTTTGGTGGGGACGATGGTTCGACTATGGTGGTTCATTGGAGGCCGATGGTGGCTGAGGCGATGTTGATGGCTATGACGAGTGGTGATGGTTTTCGTGGTGGAAGTGTGGTGCAGGTTCAAGGAAGGTGGCTGCAAGGGTGGTTGTTGCTGGTAGTGGTTGGTGCGGTGGTATGTGCTGCCAGTGGTGGTGGTTATGGTCGGATGTGGTGGTTGTTTCAGCTGGGAATCAGTTAGGTGAGAGCCGATCTGGTTGTTTGTGCTCCAGGTTTCGTTGATTCATGAAGGCTGGACAGATTTAGTGCTCGGTTGCAGTTCTTGGTGGTGGTTTGGTTGTTGAAATCAGCCACTGATGGCCTTAGGTAGTCGTTGGGTTCGTGGTGGTCCGATGGGGTCGGGTTTGTGGCTGCCATTGATGGCCGATCTGGTGGTTTTCGGTGGTCAGTGGTGGTCAAGGTTGACTCGGGTTATTTTTCGAGTCAACCCAGGTCAAACCCGGTCAGATCTGGTAACATGTTCGAGTCTGGTACACCGAGTCAGACGCACGGTCAAACTGGTCAAAGTTCGGGTCCAGGCAACCTGGTCAAATGTCCGGGTCAACAGTCAACCAAGTCAACTTGCCAGACCTGGTCAGCGCGCCGACAAAGACGAGTCCACATGGCGGAACACGCGTATATTCGGTATAATTAGTTCGTATCTATTATTGTTTTGTTTATACATACATAACTATAAACTATAAGATACGAACGAAAATTGTTTTAGCTAGCGAAACGAATCGAAAATATATAAAACTACAAATATGGGTCGTAGTTAATAAATGCGTGACTTTGTGTTATTGAATATTGGAATAAAGTTGTTGGACTATATGTGTGTATATAAAAATAGGGTTATGGGATTCATACTACATGTGACGTCACATTCTGGGGGTGTGACATCACATTCTGGGGTATGTGGCAGCTTTCTATTGGTATGCGATGTGGGCCAGGGTGTATGAATCCTAAATAGGTGGTTTATGAATCCTAATTACCATAAAAATATATGTATGTACATTTAAACAAATAAGTATAATTTATATCATCGTTGAAAAGTATAAAGTCTCGTGAAATGGAATTGCGGATAAATGAATTTGTTGTCTTGTGTTTTGAAATTGATTTTGGGAAGTTGTAGACGACTTGGGTTTTCTGGTTTGTACAAAAACAGAGGGAACTCTGCCAAAATTTATAAGGATCTGAAGCGCAACTAAGTTAATGTTATTGTATATGTTTTTATAAATAACTTTTCCAAGTGTCTTAGTAAATGTATTTATATAAAATCATGACGTTTTGACAAGAATTAGTTGTGACAAATAATAAGCAAATCCCGGGCAATATATTCAAAACATATATATAGTTTTTACCAAGCGTCAAATATGTCGAGTTTTAAAGGTTATTACTAACTAAATGACGTTTGTTGTTCGGATTTAAAAGATGTATAAACGTTCGGTTTTATTTCGAAACCTTTTTATAAAAAGCCAAGTCTTGAGACTTATAAACTACTCGGATTCAGGAAAACATGTAACAATTGTTAGTAATCGATTTTAATTATGTTTTCTCAAAGTATACTTTCCAAAATAAGTATACAAGACAACTACAATTATCCGAATTACGAGACGAGTTACGACTCGAGATGAGTTACACGCTTCGTGGTATTAGTCTAACATGGTTTACACACGAATAGTAACAGGTGCACGACTTGGGTACTATGTCGTATGTGGACACATAAATTGTGATAAGTCACGATCGATTCGTCGAGTTAAAACACTTAAGACTCGGGTTCGTACACACGAGTCTAGATAGTTGAATAAACTATCTTATTACCGGAAAATAAGCTAGGCTTCTATATGATAGACTTTTAAGGTGTCTTTTATTGGTAATTAGGGCATGAAGAAGTCGGTCAAAGCTTCTGGCTTTGTTTTCTAGCTAAGCAAGGGAATCAATGTGAGTTTCACGACCCCTTTTTACTGTTTTTGTTTGGGGGAAAGATATGTTTTGTCAAATGTTTTACATGACAAAGTGTTTTAAAAAGTTAAAACGTGATAAGTGGCATGATGAGTACTTGGGTTTTGTTGTTTATACACCACTCGGGGTGAGTCTTCGCTACGGTAACCATTTACTCGTGTGTTGTGTATGTGTGTGTTGAAATCGAGAACCGAAGAAATATTTGGATATCGCTATTGGTGTCTGAAAAGGCCCACCCCTAATCGATAGCGTCGATTATGCAACTGTGTATGCCTGGGGTGCACGTATTCTGAACTAACTTGTTATTTACCGAGAAACAACTTCTGCTCGCGGGGCATTATTATTAGTCTTGGTCTGGTTATGGGCTCAAGGGATTTCTCGTCATAGTTTGTAGGAGTTAGCTACTTTTACAAAGGTCACTGCTTGTGTTTGTTCCGCACATGTTTTTGTTGTTAAAAATGTTGTTGTTATGGACCTAAAACCTGTGAACTCACCAATATATATATATATATATATATATATATATATTGTCGTCTTTTTAAACATATCTTTCAGGTAACTAAGTACTGAACAGGTATGCGGCTAGTACGGTGGAATTTGGGATGTCGGACACCGGTTGGGGGTTCCAATATCTATAGTTACCATCGGGTTGGGACATAAACGGAAACACCCCATGTTGGAACTTAATGTTTGTTGTTTTATGTAATGTTTGAAACAAGGTACTTCTTTTTCGACATCTTAATAAATTGATCTTTTCTAATTAAATATAGTTTGTGTTAATCTTGACTTTGATATGCTTTCGAGCGTTGCGCCACGTGTTTCCGCCATTGGCGTGGTGTGACAGAAGTGGTATCATAGCCAAGGTTATAGTGAACTAGTATTTTTGATAATCTAGACTATAACCGGTTTCGGCTTGAAAACAAAAGTTTTCAAAACTAAAACACAATGAAATATTTTTATAAAAAAAAATGTACATGGGTTGTACAAGGGGAAATTCTAACCGACTAGCCATGTGTGTCAATATATAAAATGTTAGAAAATAAGGATAGGAATTTTTATATTGTGTAGAGATCCAATTTTCTAACTAGGGCTAGTTAATGCATAAAAGTAGTACAGATAGTTTGCCTGTTGGAGAGGTCTCCCGAGCTATTACACCGTAGGAGAGTTCTCTTGGTCTGAAGTTCATTTACAGTAAAACCATATGGGTCAAATTCAACAGATAATTGGTTATCAGTAGTAAAACGACGGACAGAGATTAAGTTTTTGAAAAGGTTAGGGGCATAAAGGACATTTTTAAGTTTAAAAGGTGGGAAAGGTGGTGGTAGGGTGATGTTGCCCTGTCCTAAAACTGGAATGGTTTTTCCATCACCAACAATAATGTTATGAATAATGCTTTTTAAAATATTTAAGAACATAGTATGCTGAGGAGACATATTACCTGATGCTCCGGTGTCCATTTTCCAAGATGGATCATTATGATGCAGTGCCAAATTATGTAGCGCCTGAGCGATGTCTGTGAGAGAGTTCCCAGTGTTATAGGACTGGGTTTAGGCACTGCTACTGTTGGATTGATTGGGCATTGGGCCCAATATACGTTGAGCCGTGTGGTTTCCAGATTGTGAACTAGGAGCTTGGGCCGATGGATAAGGACATGGTGGGACTTGAGTCCATGGAGACCAATTATTATTATAGAATGGTTGTGGGGCATTCCAGTAGGGATAAGACCTATTAGCCAATTATTATTGTATTTATTTATTATATCTTTGTATTATTTAGGATTATCCCCGTGTACAGCTGGGATATTGTTTTCATATTATCATTAGGGTATCATATTCATTATAATACGACACAGAATTACCCATAATCATCCTCCTTTATGGTATCAGAGTTACGGTTCTGTTTTCCCTAGCTCCTCTTCTTTTTCTTTCGATCCCCTCATCCCCCTATTACCAGGCTTCGGCCGACTATTCTTCAACCCAGATCTTATCGCCGCCGCATCATGACTAAACCCGATCAAGGTCCCACCGACTCATCCTCTTCGACCAAACCCCAAGCCCTACACCCTGCTTACTCAGTTACAAACATCCAGTCCAAGATTCGGAGGATGGTACAACTGTGACCTATTCTTCCTGGGTAAAACTGTTCAACCTGCACGTTACAACCTACAAAGTTGCTAATCACATTGACGGAACACCTCCTCCTAATCTTGTCGCTCTTTAATATGAGTTATGGAAGGAGCTTGATGCTCTTGTGTTACAATGGATTCTCTATACCGTTTCAGACAAATACCTTGATCGTGTCCTTGAAAACAACACTTATGCTCGGGATGCTTAATTGGGTACATCTCGAAAAGGTTTTCCTCGGCAACAAGAAGGCTCGGACTGCTACCCTTGAAACCCAGTTTTGTAACCTAACCCTGGCCGCCTACTCCTCCCTTGCCGACTATTGTCAACAACTAAAGAGTTTGGCAAACAAACTGGCCGATGATTATCACCCAGTTAGTGAGTCACGGCTTGTTCTCCAACTTGTACGTGGACTCCCACAAGAGTACAACACCAAAGCCACATTTATCAACAACCGCGACGCGGATTGGGATTTGGCCCTTAGTCTGCTTCATGACGAAGAAATTCGGATTGAGGCGCAAAAGGGTTCATCTTCTTCTATCCTCGTTGCTGCCACCACACCCAACACTCAACCCTCTCCAACCAATAACCCCACTGATCAGCAATAGTCGGATAGCCCTCTCCACCAACAATCGCAGCAGCAGGGGAAGGGGACGCGACAGAGGATATCGAGGCCGAGGACATGGGAGTCCTGGACGTGGATACTACTCGGCCACCAACTTAGGTTATGGCCCACAGTAGCCCCCTACTTGCCCATATCCAACGCAGCCCAACTGGAGGCCTACGAACCAGAATGCACAGCCCAACAGTCATGCGTCTCAAACTAACTTTGCTAGATTTTCTGGTCCCACAGGCTTCGGCCAATATGGGTCTCCTCATTATGGGTACGATGCACACAGTCCAACCGATTTGAGTGCAGCTTTTGCTAACATGCAGGTGAACCAGCAGAACACTTCTTGGCAACAGGATATCATGGACATTGGAGCCGAAGCACATGTCTCACGAGACCAAGGTAAAACTGTTATCCTTGACTCATCTCCTTTAAATAAGTCAATTCTTGTCGGTAGTGGTCATTGTGTCCCAATTAAAGGATCTGGCACGGGCTTTTACACCCTACCTAGCCGTACCTACATACTACCAAATATCCTATACAGTCCTCATGTCAGTAAAAATCTTATTTCCGTACGGCGTTTCACTCGTGATAATAGTGTATCTGTAGAATTTGACCCCTTCGGTTTTTCTTTGAAGGATCTCGTCACCAAGAGGACTCTTTCATGTCATAATAGCACCAGGGATCTTTACCCATTCACACCACCACAACTTCCACCTCATTACCATGGCACGATCGTCTTGGTCACCCGGGGGCTCAAGTCTTAGATATATTACGACATACTTTTCATTTTTCTTGTAATAAAGACAATTTGTCTACTCTTTGCAATTCATGTCAACTTTCTAATAGTAAAAGATTGCCTTTTTATGATTCTAACTCATTCACATTTTCCCCCTTTGATATTATACATTGTGATCTTTGGACATCACCAATAGCCAGTAAGTCCGGGTATAAATACTATATGGTGTTGATTGATAATTATTCACATTTTGTTTGGGTGTACTCACTTAAATATAAATAAAAAACCTTTCCTACATTTTCCAAATTTCATCAATTGATCCAAACCCAATTCAACTGAAAAATCAAAACTTTCCAATGTGTCCTCGGAGGCGAGTTTGATAACCATGCGTTTAAAAGCTTCACCTCTCACCATGGCCTTTTGTTTCATTTTTTTTGTCCCCAAACTTCCCCCCAAAATGGCCGGGCCAAACGCATGATTCGCCGGCTCAATGATGTCATACGAGCTCTCCTAATTCATGCCAACCATCCACCCTCCTTTTGGGTAGAGGCGTTACATACTGCCGCCTACTTACATAATATTCTACCTACCAAAAGGTTGAATTTCTACACTCCTACCTTTGCACTTTACCTACGCCACCTGGACTATGCTCATCTACGTGTGTTCAGGTGTGCATGTTACCAAAACACATTCGCCACTTCCCCTCACAAACTTCATCCTCGGGCTATTCGGTGCATATTCCTTGGTTATCCCCTGGATTTCCGAGGATACCGGTGCTTTGATCCAACCATCGATAGAGTTCACATTTCCCGACATTGCACGGTTGATGAACATGTTTTCCCCTACACCATCCCCCAACTGTCCGCTTCTTACAAATTTCTTGACGACCCACCTCCTCTCAATTTTCCCTTCCAATTTCCCATTACCCGCCACTTCTCCACTACACCGTACCCCATCACATACTCACTCAGGCCCAAACCTGCTAGACCAGACTAGCCTCATCCCACACACTCGCAAACTTCCCAATAGCCCTCGCCCCAACCCATTAACCTGACCCAACCAGCCTGTTACCCAGCCATAGGCTCATCCCACCTCCACAGTAGACTCAGCCCACTCCATTCCACACACCAACCAACCCCCCATGACTACCCGTTCTAAGTCTCGCACCAACCTAAACCCACCAGCCACATTTAACACCACCACCATTTCACCTGTTCCAAACACTTATGCCAAGGCCGTTGCCGATCCAAATTGGTCACGTGCTATGCAGGCAGAATTCTCTGCTTTACTAGAGAATGAGACATGTGAACTCGTTCCTCGACCTACGGACTGTCCAGTTATTCGTTGTATGTGGTTGTTCCGCCACAAGTTTCATGCAGATGGGTCGTTGGAACGATATAAGGCATGTTTGATGGTTAATGGTAATTCGCAGACTGTTGGAATCGATTGAGATGAGACATTTAGTCTGGTTGTCAAATGTAAATAATGCTTTTTTGCAGGTCCTGGCCCATTCCCCAGCTAGATGTAAATAATGCTTTTTTGCACGGGGAGTTGAAAGGGACAGTTTTTATGCACCAGCCTCCCGTTTTTGTTGACAGGCGATTCCCACATTTGGTTTTCCGCCTGAAGAAGTCATTGTACGGGCTGAAACAAGCCCCTAGGGCCTGGTATATGCAGTTCGCCAATTACATCACTTCTCACGGGTTCAGAGGCAGCGCCAGTGATCATTCTTTGTTTATTTATAGGCGCAATTCTGCGAATATTGCTTACCCATTACTTTATGTTTATGATATTGTGTTGACACATTCTAATGATGCTTTCTTACATGAGATTACTGGTACGCTCTCACGAGAGTTGGCTATGACCGATCTTGGGCGTTTACATCACTTTCTGGGCATTCATGTTGATAACCTAAAACATGGCATTTTTCTTTCCCAAAAACAATATACTAAGGATATAATTTCACGTGCTGGTATATCCACGTGCAAACCATGCACGAACCAGTGGATATCTCGTCAAAGCTTAGCGCCACATATGATCTACGATTTTCTGATCCTACGTTATATCGTAGTTTGGCTGGTGCAATGCAGTATTTAACCTTCACTCGACCTGACATCACCTATGCCGTACACCAGGTTTGCTTGTTCATGCATGACCCTCGGGACACTCATTTTGTTTTCATGAAACGGATTATAAGATACATTCAAGGAACTGCTGATTATGTATACGCATGGTTAAGTCGAACACCAACTCATTGGTGGCTTATTCAGACGTGGACTGGGGTGGCTGCCCTGACTCGAGAAGCTCTACTAGTGGCTACTGTGTGTTTTTGGGTGACAATATCTTATCTTGGTCTTCTAAACGTCAACTCACTGTCTCTTGATCGAGTACCGAAGCTGAGTACAGGGGCGTGGCAAATGCTGTGGCTAAAACTGCTTGGATACGGAATTTATTACTTGAGTTGCACACTCCACTCCGGCAGGCCTCCATAGTTTATTGTGATAAAATTTCCGCTGTGTACATGTCTAATAATCCTGTGCAACACCAGCGCACCAAACATATTGAAATTTATATTCACTTTGTTAGAGAAAAGGTTCGTGTGGGAGACATTCGAGTTCTTCACGTGCCTTCAGCATTACAATATGCGGATATCTTCACTAAATGGCTCTCCAAACAACTGTTTCAGTATTTTCGATCCAGTTTTCGTGTCTGTCCTACACCCGTTCAAACCGCTGGGGAGTATTAGCCGATTATTATTATTGTATTTATTTATTAATTATGTATCTTTGTATTATTTAGGATTATCCCCTTGTATAGCTAGGATATTGTTTCCATATTATCATTAGGGTTTCTCATGTATTCTCCCTGTATAAAGGGGTATCATATTCATTATAATACATCACAGAATTACCTATAATCATCCTCCTTTAAGACCAAGGGGGAAAATTTGAAGTATTATTCCAGACCAAGGGATAAGACATGGTTGTTATGAAGAGAAGGATGGACTGTTTAGATTGTAGGAGAAGATTGAATAAGAAAGAAAGAATCGGCAGAACAGAATAAAGAGAGGATTGGAAGGCAGAAGGTGGAGAAGAAAGCTAGGGTTACCTAGACTCTTGATACCATGAAGAATAGTATGGATCAATGCTTGCCCTCTTCTTACTAATCTCATCACAATATATACAAATCCCTAAACTTGGGGAGAAAGGAATTAACAAAAATAAATACAAGATAATCAACCTAAATTACATTAGGAATATTCTAGATTTATACTCTATTAATCTCCGTGTCAAATAAACATTAATCAAATGCTAATACACGCGTACTAAATTTATTCATCATACAAGAGGTAAGTTCACATTGGGTTCATGCATCAAAGTTATTTGAGCGACCACCCGTCTGACTTAATTCAACCTATTAAAAGAGCAACCATTAGTATTTTGGTTAAAGAATAAAAAATGACAGATTGAACCTTTGAACTTAAATAAAAAGCCAATATATATTACCTGTGTTGTTCACTAAATGATGACAGATTGAATATATGAACTTAAATTAAAAGCCATATATATATTACCCGTGTTGTTCACTAAGTGAGGACTTAGTTCAAGTAAGCTTAAGATCAAACTCTTTATACATAAAGGTTAACGATGATATAAACTTTTATATGACATTTCTCATTTTCATAACAATTGTTAAATGTAACTTATAATAAGTTTAGATATATAAGAAAAAAAAAACCCACTGGGATGACTTGCTATATATGGACCATAAGGCACTTCCCAACCGTCTGAAGAACAGGGAATCGCATCTGTTCCAACTTCTTCAGCTGGTCCAATAGCTCATCCTCAGGGTTGATATCCTGGAAAGGCTCGTCTTCAACGGGGGCCCTATTCTTTGCCGCCAAGTAGCCTTCCAACCAGCCTATGCGTAAACCTGCCACGCGCGCAGCCTGCACAATTTTCACCACCTGATTGCCCATCTTCGGCTCATTCCAACAACGATTGAAGATCTGCAACAAAAACAGAGACATAAGCCGATCGGATCATGAAACACTTAACGCAAACACAACTAAAGGAAGAAGACTTACCGCTGAAACGCCGTCAGACACCATCCACAAAGCCTTCTCCTAAGAAGCCCTCTTTTCCTCCAACAGACTGGCTTCTTCAACGGACCACGCCTCCTTCTCCTTCATAAGGTCATTAATCTGACCTTCCAACTCGGATACTCGAGTAGTTATCCTCACCACATCCGCATCCTTTGCCTTGAGGTCAATCAAGGCAGTAGCATACTTAGAGGACATCTCCTCCAATTCTTTCACCTTGGCTGCCTTCACCTTCTTCTGCTCAGACAGCGCAGACTCAGCTTTCTGCACCAACAAACGGCGACGCTCCAACTCCGTATTTACAGTCGCAGTGGAGTTCGCCCATGCCTTCTACTTCTCCGCCGCATCAACATCCTTCTGACGCAGATCAGACTCCAGTTTCCGGTTCTGCTCCACAAGGCGCTTCTGCGCAGTCTCAAACACCGCCTTCTCCCTATCCAGGTAATCGGCTTCACCTGCAACCGTGAAGGGCGTACAAATTCCCCAAAGATTGTGTCAAGTTCATGCACAACTCTGAGAATAGTGTACCCCGGTCTTGAGAACGGTGATGAGCGCGCTCCACACGAGGAAGCGCGTAATTCACAAATTCCTCAGCCACAAAGGGGCTAAGGAATCGACAGCTTTCTGTTATACGCCACTCGGGCGTATAAACCGGAGCATCCAACTTGAAAGCGGGAGCAGTTGATGACGCTCCACCGCCTTCGATCTTCTTCATCTTCAGATCACCAGCCCCGACATCAGGCGACGTTTCCTGTACGCCCCTTTCATCAAGGTCAACAAAAATAGGCTCAGTTTGCGAGCCACCACCACCCTGAGCAATCATCCCCTAGGCTTGCTCCCTCTTAATCTTCACCAGATCTTCATGCTGCTTCAACAAAGCTATCCTGCGCTGCTCCTCCTCTTCTTTTCCTTGACAGCCAAGGCGGCCAAACGGACATCCTCAGCCCGCTTATGCTCCGCCTCGGCCTGAAGAGCGCGAGCCTCCTCCTCCTTTTTTTTTAAAGCGGCCTCAGTGGCCCGCTTCTCTTCCTCCAGCTTCTACGCCGACTCCAACTGTCGCGCAGCTTCAGCCTTGGATCTCTCATCCTCTAGCTTCTTCTTCCTCGCTTCTTGAAGTTGCCTAACAGACGGAGGAATGGAGCCTACAAACAAGTAAACAAGACGCGTTCAACACTTATCAAAACTACCACAAAGACTAAAAAAATACTATTAAAGCACTTACTACCTATCTTCCTCAACGCCTTTTGGTAGAAGGGCTCACGCACCGGCGGGGGATCAAGCTCCAAACCTTGCGGAGGATCAACAGTACCACCACCCGTGGCCATCCTCTTTGGAGACGAACCTTGAGGTTCATCTTCCTCAACAATCTCCGGCAGCTTACGCTTGTGACCTACAACAAAGAAGCAGGCTCAGCTTATAAGACGCGAGCAAAAACAAAAACATAGAGAAGGTTAAGACACTTACCCTCAGTAGTCACTCCCTCAGTTGTACTGGTCTCACCAGTCAAACCACCACCACTTTGTTCCGCGGACGCCGACGCACTGGACCCACCACGACCTGCAGAGCGACGCGCACGGTGAATTAGACCGGACGATGATCCACTAGACTCATCATCGGACAAAAAAACGTAATCAATCCCAGCCGCCGTGCGCACGGACAACGGCTCAGGATTGATCAAGAAACCAACTTCAAGATTAGATCGCGCACCTTCCATCGGCGCGGGAAAAAGGAAGTTCACTCTCAGTTGCTCAAGGGCTGACACACCCCCTTCTGGAACTGCAAGGTAAGTGGTCCTCATGCCGCGCGCAGCGAACACCTCAAATAAGGATTCACCTGCAAACAGACATGTGCGTCAACACACGAAGGATGATACAAACACATAAAAAAGTAAAGAACTTACCTTCAACAGATAACGGCCCATCATCGCCAACGGGAGCTACATCATACCCCTCCCGCACCCTTATGCGGCTCAGACCCAAGAAACGTAGGATGCCCTCGTCCAACCTTTCCAAATCATCCAATCGGGTTGGATGAGCACTTAACTCCTGAAACCACCCCTCCTCCTCGAAGTCCTTCATGACCTCAAAGGATGGTGGCTTCTGACCGGCACGCAATTCCAACTTCACCATCTCCACCGGGATCACCTCCTTTTTGATGAAAAAGAAGTACTTCTTCCATTCACGAAGAGTCTTCGGCGAACTCTTCGGAACAATCAAACTCACGGTCTTCGACCTCTCGGTAAAGGATATCCAACCTGACTCCTTAACATCTAACTTGTAGAACACGTTAAAGTGCTCAAACTTCGGCTCCCTCCTTAACGCACGACAGGTGGCCTCAAAATGCATAACACTCATCTGAGAGATATTGACACCATACCTCTACAAAACTGAGACGAGAAACTTAGACGTCGGCAGCCGGAAAAGGCCATTCAAAAAATACGGCTCGTACAAGCATATCTTCCCCTCCGGGCAGTCAACCGGAGTCTGCCCCTTCTCCGGCAACTTTGGTTCCCACTCTCGGAGAATATTAAACTTCTTTACTGTAACACCCTAACCGATGGTGGAATCATCGAGGTGTCACGTAGTGACGATTGTTCAAAAGCACATGGTACTAAAATGTAAATATATTATTGAATAATTTAAATTGTCTTACATTGATGAAATGGAAAACAAATACAAAAGTCTGAATGAAAATTGAAATAACATATTAAAAGCAAGCACTAAGTCCCATGCTATAGTACTAAGATCACACTGCACCTGAAATATGTACAAAATAGGTTTGGTCAACATAAGAAATGTTGGTGAGCATTCCTAGTTTTAATACATATAGTAAGTTGAAAAAGGTATACAATTCAAGTGCAAAGCTACAGTGCAATTATGTATCATACAAATGAGCGAAATCAACCCTGTGACTGTATAATGTACTAATTGAACGACGGTGTACTTATCCAATAAATGGATAAAACTTAACAATGACCACGGATTCTCCGATGAAAAAGGGGGAGAATCAATCTAGGCGGGTTGTCAATCCAATAGCGCTATCCAATGTTAAGGTCGGCTTGTAAAATGTTAATGATTTCACTAAGTACAAATGTATTCTACATGCAATGTCTAAGCATAAAGCACGTTTGTAAGCAACTGCACATAGTACTAGAATTGTATTGTAAAATGTGAATTTGTATTTGTAATTTGTATAAGTGTACATGTAACACCCTAAAAATGAATAAAAGAAAAAAGGGGATAGGAACTACTCACAGTTCGTGTAATAACTTGAAACTCTACTGAACAACGTGATTTGAATTAAGATTATCCCAAAGGATTAACCTAATTCGTGCTAATGGCTATGAACGAGATGGTCAACAAAAACGTCAACCCGAGCACGATTATACAAATAGGACGAGTTGAGAGGATAATTGAATATGTGTGTGTGTTTTTCGGCCCATTTAGGCATTGAGGGAGGTTTCAATTTATAGTATACATGTGAAATCGACGAAATGGAATGTTTGACTACCCATTAACTTAGACGCATCAATTAGATCAATATAAGGCATGATTGATTGTAATGGATGGTTGTAAATGATGCGGATGAATGCACTAACCAAAAATAATACGCGATCATACCAAAAAAACAGATTCTAAGCGCGTAATTTGATTTCATTTGAAAGGTCAACTGGGTGTTTGACTCGCGTTAGTTAACTGATGGATTTTGAGTCTGTTTAAGTTTAAAATCGTTGGATTTTTATCACAAATGCCTTGGTGGCTCAGCTGGTTTGGATGGTTGTGTTAAACTTGAACCGGTTTGGGACGTGGGTTCGAATCCCGGCCCAAACATTTATTTTTTTTTTTATGATTATTCTTCTTTTATTATGTTATTATAAGTATATAGTATGATTATATAGACCCGTATGTGTCACAAAATATTTTTAGAACGTACAGGAATGATAAAAATGCAACGTTTTTTTGAAGTCTCAAACGTACATAGAATAATGCGAAATGTTAAATACGAAAAGTGACGGATGTCACAGCATCCCCTACTTTTAGAAATTTCGTCTCGAAATTCCTTCAAGTGATAGTCTCCGGAAAAAGATGAGGATACTTAGACATCATTTGGTCCTCACGCTCCCAAGTAAACTCTGGGCCTCGTTTGGACTCCCAACGAACTTTGACAATTGGAATTCGGCTTCGTTTAAGTGTCTTGACATCTTGATCCATAATCTCCACAGGTTTTTCTATGAAGTGCATCGATTCGTCAATCTGGATATCCTCTAAAGGAACATGGAGGTTATCTTCAGCCAAACACTTCTTAGATTAGAAACGCGAAACGTTGGATGGACATTGTAGAGCTATGGTGGTAGATCGAGCTTGTAAGCTACCTTCCCAATTCGTTCAAGGATCTTAAAAGGGCCTACAAACCGAGGTGCAAGTTTCCCTTTCTTTCCAAATCGAAACATACCCTTCCAAGGTGAAACCTTGAGAAGTACCATATCCCCGAGTTGAAATTCTAGAGGCTTGCGTCTTTGATCGGCATAACTTTTCTGTCTGCTTCGAGCAACTTAATTGTAAATTATCACGAATGCAAAGAATTTTGTCTGTCGTTTCCTGTATTAGCTCAGGACCGGTGATTTATGTTTCGCCAATCTCGCTCCAACAAACGGGGGAACGACATTTGCGGCCATAAAGTGCCTCAAATGGTGCCATGTTAATACTGGAATGGTAGCTGTTATTATACGAGAACTCAGCCAAAGGTAGGTGCGTGTCCCAATTTCCACCAAAGTCGATGACGCACACTCTAAGCATATCCTCCAATGTTTGGATGGTTCGTTCAGTTTGACCATCCGTCTGTGGATGATAGGCTGTACTAAGTTTTAGTTGAGTACCAAGTGCGGATTGAAGTGTTTCCCAAAAGCGAGAAGTAAACCGACTATCATGGTCAGAAATAATGTCCAGAGGAATACCATGACGACTGACAATCTCATCGATATAGATTCTAGACAGCTTCTCAACTGGGTAGGTCTCACGAATTGGTAGGAAGTGAGCAGATTTGGACAATCGATCGACGATGACCCAGATGCTGTCATGACCACAAGTGGTGCGTGGAAGTTTCTGCATTTAGCCCCCCCTTTTTCAGCTCTAGACTGGGTAGATTCTTTCGATTCTTCAATGAAAGCCTTCATAAAAGCTGCAATGAAAGCCTTCATGACGCACACTCTAAGCATATCCTCCAATGTTTGGATGGTTCGTTCAGTCTGACCATCCGTCTGTGGGTGCGTGTCCCAATTTCCACCAAAGTCGATGACGCACACTCTAAGCATATCCTCCAATGTTTGGATGGTTCGTTCAGTTTGACCATCCGTCTGTGGGTGATAGGCTATACTAAGTTTTAGTTGAGTACCAAGTGTGGATTGAAGTGTTTCCCAAAAGCGAGAAGTAAACCGACTATCACGGTCAGAAATAATGTCCAGAGGAATACCATGACGACTGACAATCTCATCGATATAGATTCTAGACAGCTTCTCAACTGGGTAGGTCTCACGAATTGGTAGGAAGTGAGCAGATTTGGTCAATCGATCGACGATGACCCAGATGCTGTCATGACCACAAGTGGTGCGTGGAAGTTTCGTAATGAAGTCCATAGCAATGTTCTCCCACTTCCACACTGGAATTTCTGGTTGCACAAGTAAACCAAATGGACGTTGGTGCTCAGCTTTGACTTTGGAGCAAGTAAGGCATTTAGCCACATATAGAGCTATGTCCTTTTTCATACCGGGCCACTAATACAAGGTACGCAGATCCTGATACATCTTATCTGCACCAGGGTGAATGGAGTAACGAGACTTGTGAGCCTCGTCCATGAGGAAAGTACGCAGGTTGTCACAATCATGAATCCAAAGACGGTTCATGAAGTAAAGTAATCCATGTTTGGTTTCCAACTGGTTTTTGGCTCCACACGACATTTCATCGTACATGTTGCCTTCAGTAATAGAGACATGTTGGGCTTCAATGATGCGGAGTTTGATATCAGACTGGACCTGGGCACAATAAAGCTGGGCATGATATTTACGACTGAGGGCATCGGCTACAACAGTCGCCTTGCAAGGATGGTAGCGAATCTCGCTGTCGTAGTCGTTTAACAACTCGACCCATCGTCGTTGACGTATATTCAGATCTTTCTGGTTGAAAATGTGTTGAAGGCTCTTGTGGTCAGTGAAAATCACACATTTTGTACCATATAAATAGTGCCTCCAAATCTTAAGTGCGAAAACGACCGCTCCGAGTTCAAGATCATGGGTAGTATAATTTTTCTCATGGGTTTTCAGTTGTCGCGATGCATATGCTATAACCTTGCCTCGTTGCATGAGAACACAACCGAGACCTTGGTTAGAGGCATCCCAATAAACCACGAAATCCTCAATGCCGTCAGGTAAAGTAAGGATTGGAGCATCACACAGTTTCTGTTTCAAAGTTTGGAATGCTTCTTCTGGACTGGGTCCCCATACATATGGTTTATCTTTATGGGTTAAAGAAGTGAGAGGTAAGGCAATCTTGGAGAAGTTGAGAATGAAACGACGATAGTAACCTGCTAGCCCAAGGAAAGAACGAACTTCAGTGGGAGACTTAGGTGTAACCCAACTTTTAACGGCCTCAATCTTAGCTGGGTCCACGTGTATTCCCTTATCACTGATAATGTGTCCCAAAAATTGAACTTCCTTAAGCCAAAATTCACACTTGGAAAATTTGGCATACAGTTGTTCATTCTTCAAAAGACTCAAAATTTGTCTAAGGTGTTGTTCGTGAGCTGATTTGGTTTTAGAGTAAATGAGAATATCATCAATGAAAACGATTACGAATTTATCCAAGAAGGGTTTGCACACGCGATTCATGAGATCCATGAAGACAGCGGGTGCATTGGTTAGTCCAAAAGGCATAACCATGAACTCGTAATGACCATAACGTGTACGAAAAGCTGTCTTTGGAATATCTTCTTTATGAACTCGAAGTTGATGATATCCAGAACGAAGATCGATCTTTGAAAAACAAGTCGAGCCTTGAAGTTGGTCAAAAAGATCATCAATGTGGGGTAATGGGTAATGGTTTTTAATGGTGAGTTTATTAAGCTCCCGATAATCGATACACATTCGAAAAGATCCATCCTTCTTTACAAATAGTACTGGAGCTCCCCAAGGTGAAGAACTGGGACGAATGAAGCCCTTGTCTGCCAACTCTTGAAGTTGACTCGCAAGTTCTTGCATCTCAGAAGGTGCAAGGCGATATGGAGACTTTGCAACAGGTGTGGCACCAGGTACAAGGTCAATTCGAAATTCAACAGGACGCACCGGGGGAAGTCCAGGTAAGTCATCAGGAAAGACTTCTGGAAATTCACGAACAACAGGAACATCTTGGATACTCTTGTCTTTATCTTTCTTTTCCATGACATGGGCCAAGAAAGCCACTTATTTCTTACGTAGATATTTTTGTGCTTGAGTGCAAGACATGAGTTTAAGACCACTGGATGGTTTTTCACCATAAACCCGTAAAAAGCCACCCGATGAGAGAGGAAACCGAATAAATTTTTCAAAGCAAACAACTTCAGCCTGGTGTTTAGAAAGCCAATCCATACCCACGATGACATCAAAACTACCCAATTTCATGGGTATGAGATCAATGGAGAAGTCATGCTCATTAAGACTAAGAGTACAACCCTGAATGATGGAATCGATTGAGATGGGGTTTCCTTCCGCGACCTCGACAGTGAAAGGCGCTCTTAATCTAGAGCGAGTGTGAGATAGTAAAGGTTCGAATGCTAATGATACAAAACTTTTATCCGCACCAGTATCAAATAAAATCGAAGCATAATGACCATCAAGTAAAAACGTACCATTCACCACATCATTTGTTGCCTGGGCTTCTGCTGCATTGATGTTGAAAGCCCTACCACGAGCCACTGGGTTTGTTGTACGGTTTGCTGGGACAAGAGCTGGACACTGATTTCTGAGGTGGTTTGGATCACCACAATTGAAGCAAGATCAACCATATGTTATGGGTTGTGGGTTTTGGCGAGCTGGTGGAGGGTTGGTTGGCTGAGGGTTAACTGGTTGAGAGTTGATTGGTTGAGGTCTAAACACTGAACGACATGTGGTAGCTACATGACCATACCTACCACAGGTGGTACAGTGGCAACAAGGAAAGTTTGAGGGGTGATGTTACTGACAGGTAGCACATTTGGGTAAGTTTCCCCCATAAACTTTCTTGACAGGAGGAGCCTGGACCATTCGAGCCTGGGTGACTGGGGTTACAACGGCATAGTTTTTACTTCTGAACTTCCGCTTCCTAGAGTTGGAACCGGTATTGTCTACAGCGAACCTTGATGATTCAGTAGTATGGGTGGGGGTCTTCTCAGCTGGTTTCTTAGTTCCTTTCCTAACCAGATTCCCCCTTTTCACGTGCTTGTCAGTCAAGGAGGCTGCAAGCTGGATGGCTTCTTCCACCGTAGTGGGTTTGCTTCCAGTGACTACGTCTTGAATTAGGTCAGGTAATCTCTCGATATATTTTTCGATTGCTCTAGAGACCGGGGTAACCATGTGTGGAACCAATATGCTGAGTTCATGATATCGAGTATTATACGCAAGATTCTCACCACTGTCTTGTTTCAGCCCATGGAACTCTTCCTCCAGTTTCCTGATTTCATTCCTAGGGCGGAATTTGGTGATCATGAGTTCCTTAACCTCAGCCCAAGACAAAGATAAAGCAACATCAGCGCCTCGATTGCGCTTTTCGCCATTCCATCAAGTTAGCGCCCCCTTTTGAAGGACACTGGTAGCATAGCGAACGCGGAGTTCATCAGGACACTCGCTGTTCACAAAGGTGCTCTCCATACTTTCAAACCATTGGAGGAGGCCAGTAGCACCCTCCTCACCAGTGAATTTTGTGGGGTTGCAGGAGTTAAAGTGTTTGAAAGTGCACCGGAATTGAGTCGCACCCTCTGTGTTGGTACTGTTACTATTCTGGGTTAACTCACTGACAAGATTTGGGATCACTGCAGCAATTTGCTCAGCGACTAGAGATGCGAGGCGACGATCAGAACGTTGTCCAGAAGCACAAACAGTGCGTTGACTAGCATCACGGAGCATGCGGCGAGCAGACATCTACAAAGCAGCAATTGAATAATCATGAGAATATAAAATGTAAGTGTATAATTGTACAAATGATTATGAAAGTATGAACTTGTAAACAATATATGAAAATCATGAGATATTGTATATGAAACAAGAGTGTATTTTTGAAAAATTGCATAAAATGCTTGGATTTCCCTTGTCTAGTTGTAAAGCTCAACAAGAACGTTGACTTTTCAAAGGAATTGAACCCAATGGTGATCAAAGAAGACATGCTTTAGCCTATAAGTGGACACTCACTCCAGGAATCCCCAGGTAAGCATAACAGGTCCGTTATTGGATTTATGCGCTATGCTTGCCTATGCCAGAAAACCCAGTGTACAAGCATCCACCCTTCCAGATTGCACGTGTTCCATCACACTCATTAAAGCTCAACAACTTTGAAGGAGCAAAATAAGAGTAGGAATTATGCCTAAGAGTGTCTTCATGAAAGGTACTGCTCCCGCTCCATGATGATGTAGTCTTTCCACTCCTTGTAAGACACCATCTCTATGCACCATGATGAAAGATGAAGAGAAATGGGAAAAAGGGAAAGATAGAGGGAGGAAAGTAGAGAGAAATGAGGGGAATGGTAATTTAGGAAATATTAGGCATGAAAGTTGAAGTTCGGTTATAGTCTAAGCCATTTCATCTAATAACCTAGTTCCCTATAACCATGGCTCTGATACCAATCTGTAACACCCCAACCGATGGCTGAATCATCGAGGTGTCACGTAGTGACGATTGTTCAAAAGCACATGGTACTAAAATGTAAATATATTATTGAATAATTTAAATTGTCTTACATAGATGAAATGAAAAACAATTACAAAAGTCTTAATGAAAATTGAAATAACATATTAAAAGCATGCACTAAGTCCCATGCTATAGTACTAAGATCACACTGCACCTGACTCCTTCACATCTAACTTGTAGAACACGTTAAAGTGCTCAAAATCCGGCTCCCTCCTTAACGCACGGCAGGTGGCCTCAAAATGCATAACACTCATCTGAGAGATATGGACACCATACCCTTACAAAACTGAGAAGAGAAACTTAGACGTCGGCAGCCGGAAAAGGCCCTTCAAAAAATACGGCTCGTACAAGCATATCTTCCCCTCCGGGCAGTCAACCGGAGTCTGCCCCTTCTCCGGCAACTCTGGTTCCCACTCTCGGAGAATATAAAACTTCTTAACCAAGGACCGGAACTTGTCCTCGGACCAAGAAATCTGGGCATCTTTCATCGCCAGCTCCGCCTTCTTGTCTTTAGAAGACATCTTTTGCCAAAAAGGAGAACAAGAAACGTGAAATCCTCTTTCGAAAACTGAAAAATCTCACCAGAAAAGTAACTCACTCGCCGGAGATAATTTTAAAACTTTTTCGGATGGAGATAATGAAACAAATGAACGAACAAGGGGTCATATATATACCCACCGCATATAATGAAAGGACAGAGAAAGAAATCATCACGTACAGGCTTTTCGTGCAAGGGTCCAATCACAAACAGACACGTCAGGAGGCCCACGTGACGAAACGGCTCACGCGCCGTGCGTGGCTCACTCGCCTAACGGTTGCTTTGCTCCAGCTAGCATATGATGTCGATGATCGACACGTGTACGCCCACGTTCAGATCCATCACCAACAACTGTCCACATGCAACAGATGCACGACACGTGGCAGACTACAAACTCAACAGTCACAGTAAGTATCAGACACGTTCTCCAAGGCAGGTGTACCAACTGTCAGACACGTCCCTTCAACTTCAAACATTCCCGCCTTGAATTCACACAAAATTCAAAAAGACAATTTCAATGCGGAGTAAATACAGGCGCAGACAGGGACAAAAAACAACTTTTCACATCTTGTGGACGCGCAATCAGGCCCGACGCCTTCCTAGGCCCACGCCTACGCGCTAGAGCCAAAAATCTGAAGATTTTCATTTTCACATCTTGTGGACACGCACTCAGGCCCGACGCCTTTCTAGGCCCCCCGCCTAGGCGCCGGAACAAAAAATCCGAAGATTTTCATTTTCACATCTTGTGGATGCGCAATCAGGCCAGACGCCTATCCAGGCCCCACGCCTGCGCGTAAAAAGGCAACAACGAAGAACTTCCTTCTCCCACAAGACGAATATCTTTCAACATACTGATGAAGCCAGCCTGATACCACTGGATGAGTCTCTCACCAATCCTATGAACATACCTATCAATATCACAAGGAAGACAACAATTTATAGTGAAGACTTCAAAAGCTCCTCATCATCTTCAAGCTTTACACATGATGAGTTAACTCTCCTCATCATCTTCAAGCTTTACACATGATGAGTTCATCTCCTTCAAGCTTTACACATGAGGAGTTAACTCTCCTCATCCTCTTCAAGCTTTTGTGGTAACTCTCTTCGTCGAGCTTCAAGCTTTACGGATGAAGAATTAACTCTCTTCATCCTGCTTCAAGCTCTACACATAATGAATGAATTTCCCTCATTCTTCTATTTTCGCCCGGACCTAATCATAGGTCCCGCAATAAACGCTCATTCTGTCATACGCCCGCAGCTTGATCAGTGTGCGTGCACCAGTTGACTAGGTTATACAAAAACACATGTACACTTTGTTACACGAAAACCCAGTGACGGCTAGATGTAACTGAACGTACACTTGTGAAATCAAGTCCAGCACTCCCCTACCAAAGGTGCATGAAAGCACTAGACTGGGGGGACTTGAAGGGATATGGTACCAAAACATCATAAATACCGTATCATCGCCCAACTAAAACCGGCATCGTCTGGCGTCCATCCACCCGTTTTACGTCAGCGGATCGTCTAGCGTCCATCCGCCCGTTCTACGTCAGCGGAATGTCCAGCGTCCACCCGCCCGTTTTACGTCGGCGATACACCTGGCGTCACCAGGCAAAAACTTGTCCGCCCGTTTTACGTCGACGGACCCAATACGGTTCAAAGCTTCGCCAGCAAGCCAGATGAAGCTTTGTCAACACCACTAAAAGATGCCTTCTAGGCAGCCTTGGGACTCACACCCCTGCCCCAGGAAACTGTACCTGACGCAACAAGCTGCCTGTCAGAGTTCCTCTCCAATCAGAGACTACTCCTAGTCTGACATGCAGAAAGGACGATGACGTGGCAGCCTCCCAGCCACGATATCTTCCTGACAGCAGGCTTTCTCAACCTGTCTAAAGGTTCAAGGAAAAGAATGAATTCCCACCGTCCTCGGTCTACCAATAGGCGGACGCCACGTGTCCGCCGCCCACCAGTGTCCATTCAGTGGACGCCACGCGTACTATCGTCAGGACGGTAACATCCCCCCTTTGCATTTTACTTTCTCCTTTTTACCAAAACCCACTTGCACCAATTGGGCTTAAGGACATGGGCCGGAATCTTGGAGACACCTCTACCTGGGCCGGGCCCCATCAAGGGTAGAGGATGGGCTGAGAAAGTGTGATGTCAAGGTACTACAAAAGGAGGAGCTCCTTCTCCTTTTGTTGGCATCTGACATTCACATACACTTTCACTCAAAAAGACTACGAACTCTTTCGTACCTTTTTTAACCCCTTGTTTATTACACTAACCTTTAGAGGCTCGGCTCTTCTAAACGGTAGTCTTCTAAACTCCTTGGTCTTGTCCTTTGACCCTCACGTATTTTATAAACACTCCTCTTTACAAAATACAGTAGAATCACTACCATGATTAGCGCTTATACGGTAATCCGGGATTCGTGTTTCTTCAATTAGTTAAATTCTTTTTAACTAAAACCTAACACATGCATGCGTGTGTGTGTCTCTCTCTCTCTCTCTCTCTCTCTCTCTATATATATATATATATATATATATATATATATATATATATAGAGGGGAAGTATCCAGGTACAAGGTCAATTCGAAATTCAACATGACGCACTGGTGGAAGTCCAGGTAAGTCATCAGGAAAGACTTCTGGAAATTCACCAACAACAGGAACATCTTGGATACTCTTGTCTTTATCTTTCTTTTCCATGACATGGGCCAAGAAAGCCACGTATTTCTTACGTAGATATTTTTGTGCTTGAGTGCAAGACATGAGTTTAAGACCACTGGATGGTTTTTCACCATAAACCCGTAAAAAGTCACCCGATGAGAGAGGAAACCGAATAAATTTTTCAAAGCAAACAACTTCAGCATGGTGTTTAGAAAGCCAATCCATACCCATGATGACATCAAAACTACCCAATTTCATGTGTATGAGATCAATGGAGAAGTCATGCTCGTTAAGACTAAGAGTACAACCCTGAATGATGGAATCGATTGAGATGGGGTTTCCTTCCGCAACCTCGACAGTGAAAGGCACTCTTAATCTAGAGCGAGTGTGAGATAGTAAAGGTTCGAATGCTAATGATACAAAACTTTTATCCGCACCAGTATCAAATAAAATCGAAGCATAATGACAATCAAGTAAAAACATACCATTCACCACATCATTTGTTGCCTGGGCTTCTGCTGCATTGATGTTGAAAGCCCTACCACGAGCCACTGGGTTTATTGTACGGTTTGCTGGGACAAGAGCTGGACACTGATTTCTGAGGTGGTTTGGATCACCACAATTGAAGCAAGCTCGACCATATGTTATGGGTTGTGGGTTTTGGCGAGCTGGTGGAGGGTTGGTTGGCTGAGGGTTAACTGGTTGAGAGTTGATTGGTTGAGGTCTAAACACTGAACGACATGTGGTAGCTACATGACCATAGCTACCACAGGTGGTACAGTGGCGACAAGGAAAGTTTGAGGGGTGATGGTACTGACAGGTAGCACATTTGGGTAAGTTTCCCCCATAAACTTTCTTGACAGGAGGAGCCTGGACCATTCGAGCCTGGGTGACTGGGGCTACAACGGCATAGTTTTTACTTCTGAACTTCCGCTTCCTAGAGTTGGAACCGGTATTGTCTACATCGACTCTTAATGATTCAGTAGTAGGGGTGGGGGTCTTCTCAGCTGGTTTCTTAGTTCCTTTCCTAACCAGATTCCCCCTTTTCACGTGCTTGTCAGTCAAGGAGGCTGCAAGCTGGATGGCTTCTTCCACCGTAGTGGGTTTGCTTCCAGTGACTACGTCTTGAATCAGGTCAGGTAATCCCTCGATATATTTTTCGATTGCTCTAGAGACCGGGGTAACCATGTGTGGAACCAATATGCTGAGTTCATGATATCGAGTGTTATACGCAAGATTCTCACCACTGTCTTGCTTCAGCCCATGGAACTCTTCCTCCAGTTTCCTGATTTCATTCCTAGGGCAGAATTTGGTGATCATGAGTTCCTTAACCTCAGCCCAAGACAAAGATAAAGCAACATCAGCGCCTTGATTGCGCTTTTCGCCATTCCACCAAGTTAGCGCCCCCTTTTGAAGGACACTGGTAGCATAGAGAACGCGGAGTTCATCAGGACACTCGCTGTTCACAAAGGTGCTCTCCATACTTTCAAACCATTGGAGGAGGCCAGTAGCACCCTCCTCACCAGTGAATTTTGTGGGGTTGCAGGAGTTAAAGTGTTTGAAAGTGCACCGGAATTGAGTCGCACCCTCTGTGTTGGTACTGTTACTATTCTGGGTTAACTCACTGACAAGATTTGGGATCACTGCAGCAATTTGCTCAGCGACTAGAGATGCGAGGCGACGATCAGAACGTTGTCCAGAAGCACGAACAGTGCGTTGGCTAGCATCACGGAGCATGCGGCGAGCAGACATCTACAAAGCAGCAATTGAATAATCATGAGAATATAAAATGTAAGTGTATAATTGTACAAATGATTATGAAAGTATGAACTTGTAAACAATATATGAAAATCATGAGATATTGTATATGAAACAAGAGTGTATTTTTGAAAAATTGCATAAAATGCTTGGATTGCCCTTGTCTAGTTGTAAAGCTCAACAAGAACGTTGACTTTTCAAAGGAATTGAACCCAATGGTGATCAAAGAAGACATGCTTTAGCCTATAAGTGGACACTCACTCCAGGAATCCCCAGGTAAGCATAACAGGTCCGTTATTGGATTTATGCGCTATGCTTGCCTATGCCAGAAAACCCAGTGTACAAGCATCCACCCTTCCAGATTGCACGTGTTCCATCACACTCATTAAATCTCAACAACTTTGAAGGAGCAAAATAAAAGTAGGCATTATGCCTAAGAGTGTCTTCATGAAAGGTACTGCTCCCGCTCCATGATGATGTAGTCTTTCCACTCCTTGTAAGACACCATCTCTATGCACCATGATGAAAGATGAAGAGAAATGGGAAGAAGGGAAAGATAGAGGGAGGAAAGTAGAGAGAAATGAGGGGAATGGTAATTTAGGAAATATTAGGCATGAAAGTTGAAGTTCAGTTATAGTCTAGGCCATTTCATCTAATAACCTAGTTCCCTATAACTATGGCTCTGATACCAATCTGTAACACCCCAACCGATGGCGGAATCATCGAGGTGTCACGTAGTGACGATTGTTCAAAAGCACATGGTACTAAAATGTAAATATATTATTGAATAATTTAAATTGTCTTACATAGATGAAATGAAAAACAATTACAAAAGTCTTAATGAAAATTGAAATAACATATTAAAAGCAAGCACTAAGTCCCATGCTATAGTACTAAGATCACACTGCACCTGACTCCTTCACATCTAACTTGTAGAACACGTTAAAGTGCTCAAAATCCGGCTCCCTCCTTAACGCACGGCAGGTGGCCTCAAAATGCATAACACTCATCTGAGAGATATGGACACCATACCCTTACAAAACTGAGACGAGAAACTTAGACGTCGGCAGCCGGAAAAGGCCCTTCAAAAAATACGGCTCGTACAAGCATATCTTCCCCTCCGGGCAGTCAACCGGAGTCTGCCCCTTCTCCGGCAACTCTGGTTCCCACTCTCGGAGAATATAAAACTTCTTAACCAAGGACCGGACCTTGTCCTCGGACCAAGAAATCTGGGCATCTTTCATCGCGAGCTCCGCCTTCTTGTCTTTAGAAGACATCTTTTGCCAAAAAGGAGAACAAGAAACGTGAAATCCTCTTTCGAAAACTGAAAAATCTCACCAGAAAAGTAACTCACTCGCCGGAGATAATTTTAAAACTTTTTCGGATGGAGATAATGAAACAAATGAACGAACAAGGGGTCATATATATATACCCACCGCATTTAATGAAAGGACAGAGAAAGAAATCATCAGGTACAGGCTTTTCGTGCAAGGGTCCAATCACAAACAGACACGTCAGGAGGCCCACGTGACGAAACGGCTCACGCGCCGTGCGTGGCTCACTCGCCTAACGGTTGCTTTGCTCCAGCTAGCATATGATGTCGATGATCGACACGTGTACGCCCACGTTCAGATCCATCACCAACAACTGTCCACATGCAACATATGCACGACACGTGGCAGACTACAAACTCAACAGTCACAGTAAGTATCAGACACGTTCTCCAAGGCAGGTGTACCAACTGTCAGACACGTCCCTTCAACTTCAAACATTCCCGCCTTGAATTCACACAAAATTCAAAAAGACAATTTCAATGCGGAGTAAATACAGGAACAGACAGGGACAAAAAACAACTTTTCACATCTTGTGGACGCGCAATCAGGCCCGACGCCTTCCTAGGCCCACGCCTACGCGCTAGAGCCAAAAATCTGAAGATTTTCATTTTCACATCTTGTGGACACGCACTCAGGCCCGACGCCTTTCTAGGCCCCCCGCCTAGGCGCCGGAACAAAAAATCCGAAGATTTTGATTTTCAAATCTTGTGGATGCGCAATCAGGCCAGACGCCTATCGAGGCCCCACGCCTGCGCGTAAAAAGGCAACAACGAAGAACTTCCTTCTCCCACAAGACGAATGTCTTTCAACATACTGATGAAGCCAGCCTGATACCACTGGATGAGTCTCTCACCAATCCTATGAACATACCTATCAATATCACAAGGAAGACAACGATTTATAGCGAAGACTTCAAAAGCTCCTCATCATCTTCAAGCTTTACACATGATGAGTTATCTCTCCTCATCATCTTCAAGCTTTACACATGATGAGTTCATCTCCTTCAAGCTTTACACATGAGGAGTTAACTCTCCTCATCCTCTTCAAGCTTTTCTGGTAACTCTCTTCGTCGAGCTTCAAGCTTTACGGATGAAGAATTAACTCTCTTCATCCTGCTTCAAGCTCTACACATAATGAATGAATTTCCCTCATTCTTCTATTTTCGCTCGGACCTAATCATAGGTCCCGCAATAAACGCTCATTCTGTCATACGCCCGCAGCTTGATCAGTGTGCGTGCACCAGTTGACTAGGTTATACAAAAACACATGTACACTTTGTTACACGAAAACCCAGTGACGGCTAGATGTAACTGAACGTACACTTGTGAAATCAAGTCCAGCACTCCCCTACAAAAGGTGCATGAAAGCACTAGACTGGGGGGACTTGAAGGGATATGGTACCAAAACATCATAAATACCGTATCATCGCCCAACTAAAACAGGCATCGTCTGGCGTCCATCCACCCGTTTTACGTCAGCGGATCGTCTAGCGTCCATCCGCCCGTTCTACGTCAGCGGAATGTCCAGCGTCCACCCGCCCGTTTTACGTCGGCGATACACCTGGCGTCACCAGGCAAAAACTTGTCCGCCCGTTTTACGTCGACGGACCCAATACGGTTCAAAGCTTCGCCAGCAAGCCAGATGAAGCTTTGTCAACACGACTAAAAGATGCCTTCTAGGCAGCCTTGGGACTCACACCCCTGCCCCAGGCAACTGTACCTGACGCAACAAGCTGCCTGTCAGAGTTCCTCTCCAATCAGAGACTGCTCCTAGTCTAACATGCAGAAAGGACGACGACGTGGCAGCCTCCCAGCCACAATATCTTCCTGACAGCAGGCTTTCTCAACCTGTCTAAAGGTTCAAGGAAAAGAATGAATACCCACCGTCTTCGGTCTACCAATAGGCGGACGCCACGTGTCCGCCGCCCACCAGTGTCTATTCAGTGGACGCCACGCGTACTATCGTTAGGACGGTAACATCCCCCCTTTGCATTTTACTTTCTCCTTTTTACCAAAACCCACTTGCACCAATTGGGCTTAAGGACTTGGGCCGGAATCTTGGAGACACCTCTACCTGGGCCGGGCCCCATCAAGGGTAGAGGATGGGCTGAGAAAGTGTGATGTCAAGGTACTACAAAAGGAGGAGCTCCTTCTCCTTTTGTTGGAATCTGACATTCACATACACTTTCACTCAAAAAGACTACGAACTCTTTCGTACCTTTTTTAACCCGTTGTTTATTACACTAACCTTTAGAGGCTCGACTCTTCTAATCGGTAGTCTTCTAAACTCCTTGGTCTTGTCCTTAGACCCTCACGTATTTTATAAACACTCCTCTTTACAAAATACAGTAGAATCACTACCATGATTAGCGCTTATACGGTAATCCGGGATTCGTGTTTCTTCAATTAGTTAAATTCTTTTTAACTAAAACCTAACACATGCATGCGTGTGTGTGTGTCTATATATATATAAGGGAAGTATCCATAGAAAACTCTAAAAATTTGAGTAAACCTTAGTAAACCCAATGAGTGGCTATGGTTGATCCACATCACCCACTTTCAAATTTATTAAAATGAGGGGGAAAGGGTAGTTTAGACATTTGTTAGAATCACACTCTCTCTCCTGATATAAATATGAGGTCCTTTCTCTCTCTCTTTAATCTTTTCAAAAATTTTGATGCACTCTCTCTCCTCTCTCTCAAAACTTCCCCCATCATCATCAACCTCACCATTGTGCCACCATAAAAACAACCGTCCACCGCAAGACACCCACCTCCTCCACCACGACGACCACCATCCAACCCCCCATCTGGTGCCGCACCCAGATCTGTTGTGGTCGGAGACAATGATAGTAACGAGTGAAGGTGGAGATTTGGAACATCACCACCACCGTCGCTCCCACGATCGAAACAACCACCACCAGCATAATCAACAACGACCACAAAACCATTTTCGAATCATAACCTGTAAGTATTTTCGATTTTTTTAGATTTTAATTTTTAGGTTTAATTAGGCTTTAGGTTGAAATAATTTTGGGGTTTTTGTTTGAACTGATTATAGATGTTGAAATAATTATTTTTGAATGCTCTGTTGTGTATAATTTATTATATTAGCTGGGCTATGAATGTAAGTTATTTGTTTAGATTTTTGTTGTTCTGATCTTTTTTTTTTTAAAGTTGAGTTTTTGTTGTGGGTTTATTCTTAATTTTTGTTGGGTTTTTTTAATAAGCTGGGTTTTGTTTAATTTAAATAATTGATGGTTAATTACTTGTAGTAGAAGTAATTGAAGTTTGAATGAAAATGAAATTAAATGAGATCTGTGTCGTTTTTAAAGTTGGGTTTAGTTTTTTGTTTATGTTAGATTGGATGTTTAAAAAATCATATTTTTTGAATTGGGTAAATGTGTTTTTATTGCATATTTTTTTGTTTAAGGTCTGTTAGTTCTGAATTAGTAGCTGAATCTATCCTAATTAACATGTGTTAAGGTTTAATTAACATTCATGTGTTAAATAGCAAATGGGTTTTATTTTCTTGGTATACTTTTAATTTGTTTCTAATAGTTTAATTAACTTTTTTTTTTTTGTTTCTTGGGGTATATGGTGCCTACTTATGAATCTATTCTGGTTGACATTTGTTAGGGTTCAATTAACATGTGTCACTGATGCTAACACCTGTTAGTATATGCATAATATAACTTGGTATATCACACTACTAGAAAAAAGGCCTATCTTGACACACATTTTATGACACACACACATTTATGACACTCAAAACGTGTGTCATAAAAAAAAATGTCATGGTTTATAAAACCTTATTAATTAATGACACTCGTTTTTTGTGTGTCATGAATTTAGTGTCAACAAATAGAAAAGATGACACTATAATATATTGTGTGTCATCTTTTCATATCATAAATATATTTTCCAAAAAATTCCCTCCATATAATCTTATTCCCCCTTTCCCTAAAAATTCCAATCTCCCTCCCATATTTTTCATTCTCTCCAGATTGAACTTCTCCCCAAAACCCTTCTTCTCCATCATCTTCTTCTCCCAAAAAAAAAAAAAAAAAACCAACCAACACTTAAAACCCTTCTTCTCCACTATCCTTCTTCCGAAAACAAACCCATCCACACCCGTAAGCCTTCATCTTGACAAGATCTTGAAAGGATTGTACCCTACCCCAAATTTATATCACTGCGGAAGGTTGTTCAAATCGGAGGAACAAGGCGGAGACACGGCGACGGTGCTTTCAGCACCAGGTCATTGTCACACCCAGGTAAAACCCAACACCCTCTTCTTCTATTTCTGATAATCATCCGATGATGGTTATTAACGATGGATTGAAGTTGAGATATACAGAGATCGAGTAATGGAAATGATTCTGGTTATGGATGGGTTGTTGTAGATCTAACCGAAAATGAATGCAGAAAAGATGGTTTGAACCCTAGCCGGGGCTTACCGGAAGTTGGCCTAAACCCTAGCCTTCGCCTGTTAATCCCTCCGGTGGTGCTGATGAAGTGATGATTCCGAGTTGTGGCTTTTTCTCTGTTCCGCTTCTTTGTGGTTCTTGGTTGATGCTCTTAGCTACCCATCATGGTATTTGCCTATTTGGTTTGAACAAAATATGCATTTGTTGCGATGTGTTATTAGTTGTTTTATATTGCTTTTACAACCAATAATTCTGTTAGGTGTCATATTGGTATTGTTTTTGCTATGTATTGATGTGGTGGCAGTGCGTTCGTCGATTGGTTTGTAGCCTATAATCATGTGACGAGTATCTTTATGTTAGTTGGTTGTGATGATTAAACATTGTTTTATTGTAGCCAAAATTGGGTTAAGATATACGTCATGGCATGGCAGGCTCAAAGGATGGCAATTTGTGTCTTGCAACCTCATTTGCAGTCGTGCAAACGTATAATCTGGTAGGCTGTAAACATGGTAATTCAGTTAGCAGGGCATAAAGACATATTGGCTGGGCTAGAAACATGACCCTGCTTTTGCCACTCCGCTCAGCCTCCGATGACGAATAATGTAACCAGGCTACTTAGAGCTATAATTACTCATTTAAATAATGTTTGTGTTCTTTGTTGCTAGGTTTTTACAAATGAAGCTAACTTATAAAATGAAATTTGGACATTGAATCCGAAATTAATGAACCTTCGACTTTTGAATTTGTTCATAGTCAAAATCATTTGAATGTTGGCTTGGGATAAAGTAGCACCTGCAGTGCTTTCTTTCAAGCTTCGACAACGCTTTTAAGGTAAAATTAAATAGCCCTCTTATTTAAGTTGTTAGACATCAAAAATGAAACAGTGAACATCATTAATGAGTTGATTAAGTGAGGTGAGTGACCCAAATCTGTTAAATTTTGTGGGTTTTGACACAGGGTGTGGTAGATTCAGTGGGTTAATTTAGTAGGATTTGTCAATGGATATGGTAGATTGACGGATAAACAAGCATGAGGATTTAAACTTATTTAATTTAACACACTCTATTATGCTAAAGATATATAATAGGTGATGTTGGTTTAGGCCAAGGCATGTTCGTTCTTCTTATCTTAATTCATGTCTTTGTATGTGTGTCACTTTTCCCTTTCCGCTTGGTAAGCAACCATGGTGTTTTACAAAGATAAACCACATTAACACTAATGAGGTGTTATTGTGTTAACATAATATACAGTATGTGCTTGCAGGTCTGTATCTTAGGGATTGGAACAGATTTGCTCTCATGACTGGTGGTTTTTTTAAATGTTTATGACTTCGTTTAGAAGTGGTGATGGTTATCTTAGGTGACATACCTTGATGTAGCTATTGTGCCTTTGTTATGGGCCAGTTTTTTTCACTGCTCATATTTAAGTTTTTATATACTTTTTTTGTTTTGTCAAAAAAAATAGTGAACATGGCGGCATTTTTTCTTACCACTATTTAAAGACCCATCAGGTGCAATTAGTTGGGTTGCGACATGCTCCATTTTTGTTTAGAATTGTGTTCGCGTAGCGAAGCACGCGGGCATATTACTAGTTTATATAATTTAGCATGTATTGTTCTACCTTGCAGGAGTGAAGGGACAAGTTATGTTTACACGGATGCGGATATCGATGGCATTCGTGAAGAATATTCAAGTTATGCCGCAACCTTCATTTGCATGTGATCCCTATTTTAAGGTCTAGAGCGACATAATGTATTGACACAAAATTATTTTGTAACCGTTTAATACTTGTGGTAGAATTCGACAAATGTTTATATTGTAATGAGTTTTTGGTATATATAATATATGTGGTTAATTATGAAATTTATTGATTTTGGTATTATAAATATAAATATAAATCCAGGGTTAATTAGTAATTGTATAGTAAAATTTTTTAGGTAAAAAAAGCAAAACACGCAAAATGAGTGTCATAAAGGTGTGTCGTAAATGCATGTCAAAAAAGAGTGTCATAAATGTATGTCATGAATGAGTGTCATAAATGTGTGTCATAAAAGAGTGTCATTAACGCGTGTCATTAAAAGATGACACGTGCTTGCATGTCATAAAAATTTAATGACATGTTCTTCCTTGACACTTTGTTGTGTGTCATAAACACCCTTTTATGACGCGCAATGCGCGTCAAGATAGGGGTATTTTTCTAGTAGTGTCACTAATTTTTTTTTTTTCAAATATGTTATTCTGTGTGAAGGTTTTGAATTTTTGTATTGGTGCTTACTGATGTGTTAGGGTTCAATTAACACCTGTTAGTGATGCTAACACATGTTTGTATTGGTGCCTACCGATGAATTTATCCCAATTGACATGTGTTAGGGTTCAATTAACATGTGTTAGTGATGCTAACACCTGTTAGTATATGCCCAACTAACACGTGTTATGGTTCAATTTAACATGTGTTAGTGATGCTAACACATGTTTGTATATGTCCAATTAACACCCAAATTGACCCAGTTAACATTTTCTAGTGATGCTAACACATGTTAAAAATAATTAATGTAGGAGTATCTATGAACTACCACCGGAGTTCGAGCCGGCTACTCCGCCCAAGGATCGACTAGAGATGTAGCGCTAAGGATTGAAACATGAAGCTGAAGATGCCTAATAAGGAATGAAGCATAACGCCGAAGACGACTATTAAAGAATAAAGCATAATTTTAAGTTTCATGTGTTTTTGTTAGTTTATGATAGTTTTGTATCATCTTTTTAATTGTTTAGATTTATATGAAATTAATTTGTTACACTCAATGTCGATTGCAATAAATTTTTATATACATGTGTTATTTTATGTTGTTATACTAGTCCAAAATTAACGTGATAATTATTTGAACCAGTTACACGTGTTAGTGATGTCTGTGAAATGAGTTTGTTTGAACAGACCAAGTAACATGTGTTAAAGGGCTCGTGTGGCATACGTTATTAATAAATCTGGATCTTTAAATTAATATATGAAATAAGTGGTAGAGAAAAAAGTAGGAGAGAGAAGGTGGAGAGAAAAGATGAAAAGGTGGAGAGAGAATGTGACAAGATGGAGAGAGAAGGTGTATCCATTTTACCTTTATACCCTTTTAGTACTTTATATGTATTATTTTAATAAGAAGGTGGACCCAAAGGTGGGACCATGAATCACAACCATTGATCATGCTTGATCAATGGTTGTGATGGGGTTTATTGAGTTTACTCAAATTTTTGAGATTTACTCTAGAACCATCCAATATATATATATATATATATATATATGCTATGCATGAAGTCTAGCAAGACTCAATAATTCCTAAGGGCATCTATATCTAATCACATCAATATATTATCCTTTACCCTAATATAGAAACTATTTTAAACCCACTTAGTTTCACGATGTCCCATTAATCACAATTAGTCACCTCTAAATCTTTCTAGAAATTGAACTAATATCCCCAAAAGATGTTATCATCTTTAGTCAATCAAACTAACACATGACCTTACACATAAAAAGCCGAACACCTTTAAATCACCAAGATTAATGATAGATTAACACCCAAAATAAATTATATCTTCCTTTTCCTTGGTCATATGCAACTTCACCCTTCCTAATTCTTCCCAAAATCACATTTTAATAATAAAAATATGTTGCGTCAAGTCAATTGCCATGTCCCATGTAATCACTTAACTAATCATCTAACTTATGTGACTAATCAAATTATGAACTTCAACCAAAGTAGTAAACTACTTTAAGCATCACATAAATCCATAATGGTTGACTAACCTTAAATAAACAACCTTTTCCTCTTGTCAAGTTTTCGGCCCATAATCCCAAAGAAAAGCAACCCTCAAATCAATCTTGAAAAGCTTGATCATACTTAAGAATGGTTAATCGCTTTAATCACCCAAAGTTCAAGGATAGTTGAACTTCCATAATTAACCATCTTACCCCCAACGCATCTCTCTCTCTTTCTCAGCACCTCATGACCGCCGCCCCCATACCATGTTCAATCAAGTCACACTTATCTACACATACCTAAAGATCATCATGCTTTGTCAAGTTAAATGATTTAGTTGTAACCCATGGGCCTAATCAGCTGATTATACATGGAAGATATAAGATTACATCAAAATGGCATATACTTTGTCTATCACCACTACACATAGAAGACCATTAGCTAGAAATAATTCTCCGACCCATCCAAAACAATCGACCCAAGCATACAAGGAAAAAGGAGGATCCATCAATCACTATGGATGTGATTACACACTAATATGGTTAAGAATTTTAATCTTCGCAAACCCAAGACTAGTTGACCTTCTCTTGGAACTCCTCTCTATCTCCCAGTCTCTATATATATGGGATCAACCCCATTTGTTTTCCACACATCTCATTTCATTCTAATTCTCTAACTCTCAAAACTCCCAAAAAACCACTACACACACCCTCCCTCTCTTTCGGCTCATTACCTACACCCATATACTCTCATTTTCAATCCAAGTCTCAAGACCACATGCTTAGGAACCTCCATCCTAGTAAGCTCACGGTTTTCTTTTGATTAGTCGGCAATTAAAGGTATACTAAACCCACATATCTTTTCATTTATATATGTTAACTAACAAGGTTCACCCAAATAATGTTTTCTTTTACAAAAAATCTAACAAATACATAATGGAAATCATACATAAGTGTATACATGGATAGGTGTATGTACGAGTGGTATAGATGTGTGTATGATATGTGTAGGTGATGTGTGTGTGTGCGTGTGCATGCGTAATATATATATATATATATATATATATATATATATATATATATATATATATATATATATATATATATATATATATGGTAGGGATCATACGAGAACCAACTTTATTGTGAGAACCATGAGAACCAATGTGAACATGGGACAATTTTGTAAATATTCACCTTCTAAACAACAAAGCCATACCACTGTGTTATCTTTCTTACACAAATTCATCAGGAATTTATCATCATCATCATCATCATCGAATATCCATGGTGCACAAATTCAACAAAAATTTATCATCATCATAATCATCGAAGATCCATGGTGAATAATCGCTGCATCAGAGGCGTTGGACATTGCTCGGTTTTCCCTATTAGAGTCGACAGGTTCTCTCTAGGTATTATTCTTTTTGATCAATGAGTTTTATCAGAGGCGTTGGACATCGATCAAAATCTGCATCAGCCAACTGTTTTGCAATATAATTCACTACGTGATATAATAATAATACACATTATTATTTATTATTCTTGTTGAAGCTTATGATTTTTGGGTGAATTGAACAAACTTGTCTATTTATTTGCTGTATTTAAAATGTGCATACCAGTTGCTTGATGAAATGTCTGCTATTGTTAATCGATCTGAATCTGATTTGTGAGCTCTTGAAATTGTATTGTTAATTGATCTGGTGGAATTATGATAAAATATGTTGTTTATTATTATTTGCAATAGTTTACATCAAGGAAACCTGCCTCGGTTATCATCTCTAAACTGGAAGAAGTTGCTAAACTTCTGAAGATGAAGATTAGTAAACGCGAAGCAGGATTGTTGAAACCGGAAGCAACGAAGGATGGTAGAAAAGGAATTTTGGCAATCGACGCTGAGATCTTCGAACTCACTCACTCTTTTCATATGGTTGAGGTGAAGAAATCTAATGGCAATACTTTGTAATATCAGAAGGTATTAAACGAAGGTCTACGATCGGGCCTCCAATATATTGTTAAGACATGGCAACCTGAGGAAGAACCACCTGAGCAAATAGTACAACCGGAGCAGCTAGGGCTGCTGTCACCTCAACAAGAACGGTTGCCCTGAGCTGTAATTTCAGTTCTTCAGGTATGTCATATGTGATTCTGTTGCATATTCATATCTTATCCATTGGACCACTCATTTGCATGGCACATTTGGCTGTAATTTTTGTTTTCTATAGGGGTGTTTGTTCAAATTAATGTTAATGCAAATGTGCATGAAGGTTTAATTTTTCTTATCATTAAGGGCTTTCGCTCCAGTGCACATGTGCATATGTTATGTGGTAATGAAAATAGTAATATGGATAATGATTGTTTTTATGTACATATGAATTAAAAATGTTAATACACATGTGCATAACGTAGTTGATACTAATAAAGGTAATGTTAATACACATATGCATTTATACAGATATCATTAATGTATTTCGCTATAAGGCACATGTTCATATATTATGTGGTAATGAAAAAAGTAATGTTAATGCACATGTACATTAAGATTGAAAATCTGGTTTTCTTATGTGTTATTTATTGTTTGTAGACAAAGATGGGATAAACATAAAATAATGTAACTTTTGTGTTATAATCGAGGGAGAAAGGGTAAAAAAAGCTGCCGGATACGATTGAGGATGATGACATAATCGTTGATCGGGAAGTTAAAAAAGGTCGATATTATTTGTTTTATTGTGTTGATGGTTTGGCATAAACTACATGTAATTGTATAATAAAAACATATTGGTACAAAAAAGTTTGTTATTTGAAGGATGATGCATGTACATATGTATATTGCGGGCGGTCTTATATGGTGGTTGATAGGTTGATTATGTTTGTGATTATTATTTTAGCGTATGTAAATTTGTATGATAAGGAAATTGACATATAAACATGTGCATAATTATAATCAAACCCCCCACCACCCAAATTGACATATGCACATGTGCATAATTATAATTAAACTAAACTCTAAAGCTAAACCACTAAAAAAACTTAACTATATTAGTGAAATGCACATGTGTATGCAGTACACGTTTCTTATTTTATAGTTCTTATATAAAGTTTTTTAAGTTTATTCACGTTTGTTGTCCTATGTGTGTTTTATTTTCAATGTATGCTATAACATGCATGCCTAAAAAATTGACGAGTTCGAGTGTATTTTATATATCTCTTCGCATCCATTTGATGATCATTGAATAATTTTTTTTCACTCCTTATATCTCATATCGCGTCCATTTAATAAACATTTCATTATGGTAATTGACAATGTATTCAAAAGTGTGATTTAATAGTGAAATGCACATGTGCATATGGTGTATTTCTATATATATATATATATATATAACAGCAAAATGCACACGTGTAACAGCAAAATCCAACATAATAACTAAATTTAATTGTCACCATACTTGTAGCTCTTGTTCTAGCTAAACATCATTCTCATTAGTTTTTTATAAGGCTCGCAAATTTGGACACTTAATAGTTATTACAGTTTGCAGTTAATCGGGGTCCTTCATCTTGACTCTCAAGAACAAATAATAAGCACGCGTCTTAAGTAAAATTCCACTCATACCATTGTTATTGGTAGGTCTGGGGAGAGTGGGATGAAGGCAAACCTTTTCTCAAAGATAACAATAGAGAATCCAGGGATCTCAAACCATTATAAGAATAATACCAAACTCTAAAGCTTTACAAACTTTTTTATATTATGTCACACATCACATTACAAGAACCAAGGAACCAGTGTGAACATGTGACATTTTTGTAAATATGATAAAAACATAATAAATAAAAATATATGAAACACAAACCATACATCAATTCATCATCTTCTTCCCCATTTTATCATCCAAACCCTAGATCATTTAATCTATTATACATCCTGGAAGCCCAGCCGTAACCGGTTCATCATTTTCATCATCATATCCCTAACCGTTTTCTCGTTCATTTAATCTATTAACAATGGTGCGTCTTCACAATTCTACTTGATTTCCGTGTTGTTATTTGAATTAATTTGGATCCGCTTGATCTGTTTCATCATTTGTTCATTTGACATTATTATGTTTATTTTTAATTATCGTTTGGGATATGGTTTACTAATGGAACTTCATTTTGTATGTGTTTTGTATTGTGGTGCAGCCTCAGACTCGAGATCAAGGTATTGTAGTTAATCTTATTTAATTGATTCAATACTCATTGTTTTTATTATTATTATTAAGTAAATAGTTATGCTGAATGCTAATAATTATGAGTAATTTTGGCAGAGGAAACTCGCTCAAAGATCAGAGACAGTAAAGTCTGCCGATCTGCATCCAACCGAGCCATGGTAATTATGCTCTTACATTCGTACTTTTTGAAACTAAATTCATTTAGGTTATTCACACCAGGAAAATTTTGAAAGAGCATGAATGATCATTTGTATGGAAATATAAAATGCTCTTTAACAACACATAAGAAAATGGATGTTTTATATTTTTTTTGCTTGATTTGTTGTTAGATTGGTGCTAAGATATAGATCTTGTGAATCTAATTAGTTGAGTTGTTTATTATTGTTAGTTTTAGGATTATTATTTTGTTATAGAATGTGGATAATGATTGTTTTTATGTACATGTGAATTAAAAATGTTAATGCTCATGTGCATAACGTATTTGCTACTGATAAAAGTAATGTTAATGCACATGTGCATTTATACTGATATCATTAATGTCTTTCGCTCTAACACACATGTTCATTTATTATGTGGTAATGAAAAAAGTAATGTTAATGCACATGTGCATTGAGATTGAAAATCTTGTTTTCTTATGTGTTGTTTTATTATTTGTAGACAAAGATGAGATAAACATAAAAGAATGTAACTTTTGTCTTAGAATCGAGGTAGAAAGGGTCAAGAAAACTACCAGATGCGATTGAGGATGATGATATAATCGTTGATCATGAAGTTAAAAAGGGTCGGTATTAACTAATAAATATTAATTATTAGTTATTTTAATTCATGAACAATGTGATAAATTTAAGAAGTATACGTTGTTCAGGTGACGGATGAAAATACAAGGGAGATGTTAGATAAGGCATAAATGAGGTGTGAAGAGTGTTGTGAGAATATAAGTAAAATGTTTAGGTGTTTGATTCCGTTGCCTGATGAATACAAAGTGCCGGTTCGTTAGCCAAAGAGTAGGTATATGGTGAGATTGTTAGTTTGGTAAGTTTTGTTACTGTTTGTGTTTTTTGAAAAATGTTTGATTGAAATTGTAGTTATTAAATGCATTAAGCGCACTTAGGGCGACATGCGTTGTTTAAAAAGTGAACAAAGCACATTTGAATGATAAAAGTAGAATGTATTATGAATTGAAAATTAGAACTTTATTCAAATACTTGAACAAAAGTTGAATGATGCTTTCAGAAGGTGTTTTCAGGTAGGGTTGTTTGTCATTGAGATAGGATTGAAAGTTATGTTCAGGTTGTTTATTAAATGAAGTAAATGGTCCTGCACGCACTCGGTTAGGAGGATAATTTGTGTTTTGGACGAGGTGTCATTTTCTGATATACACATGTGCATTAAGATTGTTAATGCATATGTGCAAAACGTAGTTTATAATGTTAAAAAGTAATGTTAAAGTACATACTGTTATAATTAGGCCATTAACAATGATGCACGTGTGCATTTGTTTTGTTGTAATTAACAAAGTAATGTTGTTACACATGTGCAATCAGGTTGAAATATCGGTTTTCTTATGCGTTTTTATTGATTGTAGCTAAGAGATGGGGAAAAACATCAAAGAAAGTAACATTTGTATTACAATCGAGGGATAAAGGAACAAAAGGTTACCGGATGCAAGTGAAGATAATGACATGATTGTTGATAAGAAAGTTGAATCAGGTTGGCATTATTTATTTAGTCCGAATGTATTTGGTATTACCTTGTTCCATGTATTTGTTATGTTCTTATGTATTTTTATAATCGAGATCCATTTGATATCCCATAAGCGGAAGCTGATAATGTCACGAATGTTTATCAGGAAGTTGAATCAGGTTGGTATTATTTTTTTAGTACATTTATATAGAGATACACATGTGCATATGTGCAGTTTTTCTTGTGAAATATTAAATGTTGATTGTTTAAACACGAAAATTATCCTATATGCAGATATAGATTTAAGAAGAAAGGTTCAAATGAGGTCAAATAAGCGAAAACATATTGTGACGGTGAAAAATGACGGTTAAAACGGTGGCAGTGAAGACAAATCTATACGAACACGCATTACGCCACGTCAACTTTGGTTGGGTATAAGGAAATTGTCAAACAAACGAAGAAGTTTGTATAACATTTTGTGTAATGTATGTTTGGTTTAACACGTTGTTATGTTGGTGAACGTGACGTTGTGAGATAATTAGAATTTTGTATGTAGGTGGTTAACAAAGTTGGTTTGTAATATGGATATTTTTTTTGTTATCGTTTGTTTTATTGAGTTAATACGTTTTGTAGAGACTACATGTAGTTGTATGATAAAGACAATTGGTATTAAAAACTTTGTTATTTGAAGAATGATGCATGCATATATGTATGTCTGAAAGTTAAACCACTAAAAAAATCTAACAATATTAGTGAAATGCACATGTGCATGCTGTACACGTTTCTTATTTTATAGGTCTTATATAGAGGTGTTTCAAGTTTATTCATGTTTGTTGTCATACACGTGTTTTATTTTCAATTTATGTTATAATATGCATGACTAAACACTTGACGAGTTCGAGTGTATTTTATATCTCACTTTGCGTCCATTTAATGACCATTGAATAGAATTTGTGACCCCTTATATATCTGTATCGCGTCCATTTTATAATCATTTAAGTATGGTAATTGACAATTCATTCAAAAGTGTGATTTAGTAGTGAAATGCACATGTGCATACGGTGTATTTCTGTATATATATAACAGCGAAATGCACATGTGCATCAGGATGACGTCATACGACGTCACAAGCCATTTTTTTAATTTTTTTAATTTTTTTATTTTTTTTCGAATTAATAACGCAAAATAATCATTTTGGTGTTTTTACTTTTTTATTTTTTTTATTTATTTAGGTTATATAATTTTTTTTTATTTTTTTATGGAGGGGTTTTTATAGACACCTTCATATTTACAAAAATGCCACCTGTTCACACTGGTTCTTTGGTTCTCTCCCTAAATGGTGGTTCTCAAATGATCCAAATCCTATATATATATATATATATATATATATATATATATATATATATATATATATAACTCAGCATTTTGTTTAAACCACAAGTCACCAATGGATCATTGAGTCAACCGATTTCCTAGCAAGAAAAACAAAAATTATTGGTTTGGTGAACAACTAACGCGAACAACCATTGAGCTTAGACCTAAGGTGTCTTTTGTACATAGGACACGTGTTGGTCGGACCTTCGATACTTAATTTGGGCTTTACTTTGCTAGCTTTTGCATGGACTTGAGGTGAGTTTTACGGCCTCTTTTTAGTGTTTTTACGTTTTGGGGAAAAGCATGCTATATTTACACTGTTTAGAATGACTTCCTATGAACCTTATGTGAGCATGAGACGATATGTTTAGAGATCTCATAAAGCCCTCGTGTAGTTCCTTATATTGTAACTATTAGCTATAGACTTAGCCATGGAACACTTAAATAGATCTATTGGGTTAGCACCCCGACTCTTGGTTGGTCGCTCTAACCCGGATACAAACGACAAATTAAAGAGTGCTAGTATTTCACACATGATGATACAATGTCTTTATTGTACGATGTGCGAGGAAAAACCCGTCAAGGTTTGGTTACAGACTCATGTTGGTCACATTTGTCATTGTCTTAGCTAGGCTTTGGCTTGGTTATCCACGGATTTCATTAACTTGCCTTTTATTGTGATCACAATCTTTGAACTCATCGTCTTTATGTTGACAAAGTTGTATACATGTTTTTGAGGTAACTAATTTCTTGAATGGAACTTAGGAAATGTTTTAAGCTTGCATCATAGGATACCGACTTTTGTGGAGTTTAATTATGAAATCTTGGCTTTTCAAACAATACATTTTAATGTGGTTGTAAACTTAATGCTTTCGTATCCAAAACTTATGTTTTTTAGATGTTTACTTGAATCTTGTGCTTGAAAATCATTCGTGTCTCATCTCATGATTCCGCCTTGGCAGGGTGTAACAGGTTACCGGCCACCGGTGACGGAGGGGCTACGGCTGCAACGATGGTCTTTAGGGTGCAAAACAGATGGTAACGGTGGATGATGATGACGGGTGGTGACGATGATGATGGATGGTGGTTGGGTGCGCGGTAATGTCAGGTGAATTTTTTTTGCTTTTGTTGTTAATACAGAGATAGGAGAGAGAGAATGTGAGCTGAAGAAGAAGAGGGTGAATGAATGTGATGGGTGTCACGAAAAATCGTTGTCACACCCGTGATGTTTTGGTGGGGGTGGTAGTCGTGATGGTCATAGCCATCAGGGACCACCCCGCACACGTTATTTCCCTTATTCAGTTATTATATTCGCTTTGATTTTATGTAAATTGCTTGAAATCATCCATACAAGAATAGCAAAACATTAAATCACACAACAAATAAACAAACCAGGTTAAAATTCCTAATCAAACCTAGGAGGAACTGGTGTCTTGATAACTTGTAATATCTGAACAACTTCTGCCATTGATGGCCTACTTGAAGGTATCTGAGAAGTACACACCAATGCCAATTTAAGAATAGGCAACACTTCTTCTTCAGGATACTCTCCCATACTCTCATCAACACACTCCAATACATTCCCTTCTTCCAACATAACCTTCACTTGTTCACTAAGTATCAACACATTATCTTCCCCATATTCGATCGGTCGCCTCCCGGTTACTATCTCCAAAATCAAGACCCCAAACCCATAAACATCGCATTTTTCATTCACCCGTAAGCTCTGGCAGGCCGTCTCGGGTGCTACATACCCTAGCGCGCTTTGAAAGCGGTTGCTCATGACATGCTTGTCTAGTTTTGATAGAACTCGTGTCAACCCGAAATCTGATATCTTTGGGTTCAAGTTTTCGTCCAGAAGAATGTTGTTTGGTTTAATGTTGTAGTGAACAATTGGTGGACAAAAGGAATGGTGTAAATGCGCGAGTCCTTTCGCTGTTCCTTGAAGAATCTTGAACCGATTCGGCCATGAAAGAGATACACTTGAAGGTGACTTTTCATGTAGTTTGGATTGTAAACTACCATTTGGTACATAATCAGTTATTAGAAGCTGTAACTTTGGAGTCCAGTAGTAACCTTTTATCGTCACAATATTCGGATGTCTTATTTTTCCTAACACACGAACCTCCCTATCAAAATCTTCAGGATACTGAATCATATTCGACACGACAAGGCTTTTGATCGCGAAAACATCGCGATGCCCATCGCCTATCAAAGCTTTGTAGACCGTCCCAAACACCCCAGAACCAATTTCATTCTCCTTTTTCAAAAAAGATTCAGGATTTTCCATGCAAGAAATATTAGGGGCAGTTTTTGGATCAAACCAAACTAGTTTTCCCATTGATAAACTAGCTCCCGATCGCGATGAACTTGAACAACTCTCAAGCGCATTTTCAACAAACGCGAGACGTCTCCTAGCCGAGATGTTGAGCAAGCTTATGACCAGAACCCCAATAGAGATCATCACAGCAGCTAAAATGGCGAAAATCGCTGAAACGCTAAGAAAATGATGTCGTTTCAAACTGTTTAAAGGTTCACTTTCATCATCATCTCCTCTATGTCTTCCGATTTGGTTTCCAGGAGCAAATGGATCGATAACAAGAGGCTTTGGTACATTCATCTTGCATGGTCCTTTTAGGAGTGGGGAACAAATACCCAAATTGCCCTCCAAGGAACTTGGTTCTAAGCTTTGGAATATGCCTCCTGAAGGAAGTCTTCCTTGTAGCCTGTTGTATGATACATTTACGGCTAGAAGGTTTTCAAGTTCACCGAGCTCAGGCGGTATCTCGCCGGAGAGTTGGTTGTATTCTAGCTTTAGGATCTTCATTTTTTTCAGTTGTGACATTGATCTTGGAATGGTACCACTCAAATTGTTGTGAGACATGCTCCTGTGTACATACATCATATTTCCAATTGAAATGAGTGATGGTTAGAAATGTAATTATATATTAGGTACTAGGATATAATCCCGTGTATTACACGGGTTAAAAAATGAAATGTTATATAATTAGAAGAAACAATGTTATGTTAAAAACATGTACGAATTGAGTGGTTGAATAAACCAGTGCATTATATTAATAGAATAAAAAATAATATAGTTTGTTAACACATACAATCGTCAAAACATTTATTTAAAAGAATATCTTATTTATTATTTAACATCTTATATTTTTACATTCTTACACCAACAACGTTAAATATTTTAAAATTTTAAGAAATCACTTATAAAAATAATTACCATCATTAATCTTTATTTTTAATATTTTATTGAACATACTTCTAAATTTGGTGAAGTTTTTAAGTAAAAATATAAGTGTGTTTAAAAACTAATAATTAATTTCATATTAAAGTCATTTGTTTTATGATATAATTATATTTAAGCAAACAAATTGTATTACATATGAGAGAGAAATAAAGAAAAACCAAAATCTAAATGGTCTAAATGGATGACATGTGTCCACAAATTGTTTTCGATTATTATATAGTGTAGATGTAGATGTAGATGTAGATGTAGATTATATACACACACAAAAATAAATCATTTCAATTTTTCAATTTTAAAAATATAAGGAAATAGCTTAAATGCAAAATTTAATTTATAGAAGCAACATGTACAAGTAAGGTGTAGGTTACAATACACGTGTAAATGTAAACACTTAAAAAAGACGTATGAACAAGGTATTTTAATGTTTTTTTACATACCTCTATTTAAAAAGTAAAATTTTTAAAAATATGAACTATTAATAAAAAATAAACGGTTTAGGTTTATTATTTTTGGTCTCGTAGTGAATTAGTGTTTTTTTTTTCTCTCCGACCCTACATCTTATAGTGAAATGTCATCAAAATTTACATGCTATGGTTGAAGGTAAACTTTATGGTGTGAAGGTTGTATTTGAATAGGCTCCCGACTTTGGACGCTCTGCAATGAAAAAACATCAATGTTGGAACGGTGGCATGTAAACATTGTGGAGAGGGACCTGAAACGGCAGATCATGTCTTTGAAGAATGCTCATTTGCGGTACATGTACTGGATTTTGTGGCTGATTGGTGTCGGAATCCAAGACCCTTCATTTTCCATGCGAAGGACGCGATTAAACTGTGGAAACATATTAGAGGCTCGAGAAATGGAGAAGAATTGTGTATTCAATCTACCAAGTAACTCCCTGGTGCATTTGACGAACCAGAAACGAGGTGATTTTCAATCATAAGGCACTCAATTTAACCGGTATTAAAGAAGAGATTAGGCAACAAAACTATTTGTGGGTTAAAAATAGATCCAATCTTTTGAATTTTGATTGAGATCATTGGGGTAATTTCGATTTAGTTAGAATGGCAATGTAAGAATTATTGTAATTGTTGGAGGACACACTTTGGCGTTGTCCAACATTTTGCTAGTCTTTTGGTGAATAAAAATTTTGTTTAATGTTAAAAAAATAGAACGGTAATAAATGTTCTGTATTCATCGTAAAACAGAGCGCTTCAATGACTAGTCGATCGATTTATCTCAATATATATATAACACTGTCGTGCCTTAGGGCGGGTGGGGCTCGGGTTTCCGCGCATCGGGAGAAGGCGGGGGCTGCTGAAGGTCGAGTAGTCGATCCTTGGGCACGGCGCCCCGCAAGGGTGGTTGCCACACAGTTGTTCGCCGATAAAAAAAAAAGTAAAGCATTACACTCTTAAGATATTCATATAACTCATTATTCTAGTAGTGATATGTTTGTTATACAAAAAACATTCAGTAGTTTTTTTTTTTTTTCATAACTAGGCTTTAAAAGTATAGAAATCAATAACAATTTTTGACCAACAAGAAAAAGTTTTTGCATTTATATTCCTACATAAAAGTAAAACGTTATGTTTGTGATATTTAACATGTTTTCTTTTTTGGTTACTCAAACATCACTATTGTGCTACTACCTTTAGGTTGATACTTTCATGTGTTACACACAATTCCAACAAACTTACTTTTATTAATATCTCGTGAAACAAAGTATGCAAATGGTTTATATGTTGTGTTAAGAATACTTACAACAAGTAGAGGGAAGAACAATTTCCAATATCATCAGGTATTGATCCTGAGAAAGAATTTCCATCAAGCTGAAGAATTCCAAGACTACCCGAATCGCAAAGCTCTCTCGGTATGGACCCATGAAACGCGCTATTTCTTAGATCTAACACCGCTAGATTCTGAAAGTACCCCAACTCTGGAGGCATTCTTGTCTCAAAATTATTCCATGATAAGTTCAAGTATCTTAACTTAGAATTCAGCCCAATTTCAGCAGGAATATCGCCAGTGAGACGGTTTGAGGAAAGATCTAGCGACTGAAGAGACTCGAAAAGACTACTCGAACCTGGAGGGATGGAACCCGTGAGTTCGTTCCTGGAAAGGTCAATTTTGTCAAACTCGAGGTCGAATATGCCATTAGGAATGCTACCATTGAACTTATTACCACTTAATGAGATCACTGATAGTTTAGTGGATGAATCTAATGACATTGGAATGGTTCCACTTAAACTATTATCGGAAAGACTTAGGTATTTTAAAGATGTTAATCCACCAATAGATTCCGGTAGGATTCCGGTCAAACCGTTGCCGGAAAGGTCCAAATATTCCAAGCTAGTCAAGCTTCCGATCCATTGAGGGAATTCACCGGTCAACTTGTTATTGGCTAGATTCAGAAAACTTAGAGATGATAGTGCATGAAAAGATTCTGGAACTGTTTCTATGAAAAGATTATTGCTTAAATCTAGGGTTTTTAGATGTGGACATAAGCCAATATCCGAAGGCAAAGATCCTGTGAACTGATTTCCATTTAAAGAAAGTTGTTTAAGATCATGTAAAGCAAACGCACCATTGGGTATGGCTCCCGAAAATGAGTTGTGAGAAAGATCCAGTGTTCGGATCCGGATCAGTGTCCAGATACCGGATTCAAACACTGGATTACCTGAAAACCGATTTTTGGAAAGATTAAGATGATTTAAGGCTTTGCAATTGGAAAGTGAGTTAGGAATAGGTCCTTCTAGATTATTTCCAGATAAGGAAAGTGATCTAGGAAGTAAACAGTTCCTGAAGAGTTCTTCAGGGACAGAACCTGATAATGAGTTTCTCGATAAATCAAGAAACTTAATGGATCCCGTGTTCAGTATAGAACCCGGGATTCGACCAGAAAAGCCATTTTGACTAAGATTAAGGAGTTCGAGTTTGGTAAGAAGTGACAACTCAGGGTTGATAAATCCTGTGAAGTTGTTATTGGCAAGTGATAGAACCTTGAGGCTCCCCAACTTCTCGAGCCCTCTACCGATCTTTCCCGAAAGATTTAGCCCATCAAGTGAGATAGCGGTAACCCTCCTGGTAACCGGATTGCATGTTATGAACTTCCAAGAACATGGGGTTTCATCATCTTGATTCCATGAAGATAGTTGTGATGAAGGGTCCAAAACAGATGCTTTGAAGACTATTAGTCCGAAAATGTCATCATTTATGTTTAAAGATTCATCGGCTTTAATGGTTAATGAAGCAATTGATATGAATGCAAAGAAGCAAAAACGAATTACACCCATCATGCTAAACTTCTTTCTCTCTCAAGAAACTAGCTAGGAATGTGATTATGAAAGAATTTTTTGGTTTATTGTGTACAAATAATAATGACAAAAGCCAATATGTACGTAAACTTAAGTTAGTAACAGATGAGTAGAAAAGAATCTGTAAGAAGTTTACAAGGAGTCAACAAACACGGAAAAAGACGCAATAATTAGAATATGCTTGTCGCAGAAGATACAGACTGTGATCACGGGTTCCTTGGATGCCTGTTTCTACCTGTCGTGAGCCTTAAGGTCTAATACAACGACGGTGTTTTAGAATCTATACCCCACCCATCACTCCATTATTAAATGAGAAAAATCATGAATATTGTAATTTTATGTAAGTATTTGAAATATAAGATAAGTTTCTTTTGTCATTACTTCAGCTAGATAAATGAATAGATTTTGTCATTACTTCAGTTAGATAAATGAATACGCTAATTTCCTGTATTTCTTATTTCGTGTATCTTCTATATATTTTATTTATGTATTTTCACATATCTAATTTTTTCATGAATTTATTTTGAGGGTTTATGAATCGCATAATAAGTGCTTCAAAATCTATAATCAGATAATTCAAAGAGAACATAATAACGAGAATATTTTTTGTATGAGAACTATACCGTAACAATATTTTTTGTATGAAAAAGTTATAAGAAAATGACCGAAATTCATCTTTTAATTGGAGACCATAGAAAACGATTTGTTGAAACTTTGCATATCTTCACTAAAGAATATAATGTTTGGGGTCGTCAGTGGGATAATCCTTAACATAAACTCCTTTAGAGCATTCCCAGTAGCTTCTCTATATTTTCTCCATAATTACTCTAAAAACACTACTTTTCTCATTTTTTTCTATTTAATAATATTTATTCTATACTTTTATCATTGCCTTTTCTCTCTCCTATATTCACAACCACTTTAAAAAATATTAAACAATTGTGAAGGATGAACAGTTCCATATCAAATTTATTAGATGAACAGTAACTTCTCTATATATTCTCTATCTCCTCTACTCACAACCACTTATACATACTATATATAATATGGAGGCATATCTCACAATAATATGGAGACTCTACTGTGAATGCTCTTAGAAAGTACCTTAGTTTGCTATTCACTTGCATGTTTGTAGTAATTCAGTTTATATTGATCCCTCAAGTAGTTTATAATACACACTTGCTAGTGAAACCCACATTGTTGCTCCACTGTTTACACCTTATGGTCTAAGTTGTTAATCTTACTTATCACAAATTATTAGCATCAACTTATCTTATTAAAAATATCAATGGAAGTTGTTTTGGATTTGCATATTACATGGAAAAAAAAGCTACGGATATTCACATAAGGTTGAAGGTTATCCACACAACCCTATACGGCCCGTAGAGGCCTCTACGGGCTGTAGGTAACATTGTTTGACAAATCTACGGGTCGTAGAGGTCCCATACGGCCCGTAGACATACATGAAAACGAGGTACGAGGTTCAGTCCTGACTACCAATGATTGGGATCCCCTCTACGGCCCGTAGAGGCCTCTACGCGCCGTAGGTAACGTCTGATTAATTTGGAGATAAAATTGAATGGGATGGATGAATAATTTTTTGCCTACGAGTCGTATAGACCTCTACGGGCCGTAGACCAAAAAAAAATAAACAAAAACGTTTGGGACAGGTTCGATCTTGGGCATATTATCACACACACACATACAAGTCTTACTGCAAATATGGGGACCATCTGGGCCACAAGTTCGCCGGTTTCTATATTGGAAAAATAAAAATAACAAATACAAATATTAGATGGCATCTACGGGTCGTAGAGCCATCTACGGCCCGTAGACAATTTTTTTTTATCACATTTTAATTGTTTAATGAAATTCACTGTGTAACTATAATTAGAAAACGTGTTGTTTTTACAAATGTTGTCACACCCTCAAATTCCACGTGCGGGTTTTACCGCGAGGCGTGTGACACACCAGGATCTCAGTCAACGATCACAATAAACATTCAACAAACATGCATTCATATATATTTTTAAAACCAAAATATCATGCTTTGAGCCGTAAACCAGCAGCAGAAGCATTTCTTGTTTACAACCAAAAGACATATCATTGTTTACAAAACATTGTTTAATATGCTTCAAAATATTAGACGCTGTGCATGACTTCGTGCGCCTAGCCCATTGACTGCTACCTTAGCGACCTGAGAAAACATGCCAAAAATGTCAACATATAATGCTGGTGAGTTCACAGGTTTTCTTTTATAAAAGTGTTGTCACAAGTTCACAAAGATCATTCCCGTTAATACTATGTCATAAGAACGTTAGCTAGACGTTAAGTGTTTTTACTACTACGGTTGGGAACCCATTACTAAACATGTACCAAAAGATGAATCCAGCCCAGATTGACTGGGTTACCGATGCCTCGATAACCCGAGAGTTAGAGACACTATGCACCCGCCCGGCATCCCCGCCGTCAAGTGGGGTTTGTGAGGCCCAATAGATCTATCCACATTTCCCTCGTTGTGCATTCCAGCACATTCATGGTTTCCCCCTGGGACTTTCCATAAAAGCCGTATAGTAACATAAAGTGCCCATAGTATAACATGATCTTTAAATAGTTCGTACGTAGCATGTTTCTCCCCCGAAAGCAAAACAGTAAAAGTGGGGCTGTGAAACTCACCTTAGGTTGCGTTACTTGAAAACAGTTAAATAATTATGCTATAATAGTCCCAAATAGCGGCGACTTATCATAAGATGTGTATAAGTACCCTGACTAATAACCCGCAGGTTAACTAGTCCCCGAACGTCCAGACCATAACCATAAACGATTGAAAACACCTTTGACTGTTAAACCGACCGTACCAGATAAGACCCGACATCCCATTGGTGACCCGACATCCCATGTGTTAGGTAAATACAAGACATCACGGATCATATGCAATTAAACAGTTAATACGCGCAATAGTACACCTAGTCTAGCATAATGTCCAATTAACGCATAAACAGGTCCGAACACGTGTTACTAAGTCATTGGGTGTATCCCGGGGTTCCTATCATGTTCCTAGGTGTCAAATCATGTTCCGGGATGTCAAAATGCGTTTACGACAGCAGTACATGCGATTAGGAAACTTACATGCGATTAGGAAAAAGTCAACTAGCGAGTAGGAAGGGTAAATAGGCGAGTAGGGGCCTACTCGCCTGATACTTCAGGCGAGTAGGTTCCTATTCGCCCCAAGCTCAGCTGTTGCGCGTTTTCGCGCGTTAAACCCTCCAAATCAGATTCGAAACATGTAAAAACACCCAATATCAAAACTAAACTATTAGCCAACCCTTTCGAAGCAAAAACCCCCAATTTATCCCTGCTCTAACGGGCTCGGTGCGATTATTTCCAAAAATGGCAAAATACTAGGTTTCATTAACTATGAAATCTTTCCTTAAGTAGTAAAGATCAGATTACACCTCCTACAACTTGCAATTCATCATTCCTATGTTATAGCATCATTCTAGCATGATTTCTAACCATAAACAAGCAATGAATCATATCATAACATCCTATTTCTTCAAGAATCACCCAAATGGGTCAAAATGCATACTTGCATCTAAACACTATAACAAGAGCTTAAACTCATAGATAATCATCCTAACAACACCCACACATCAGAAGTACATCAAATTCATGGAAACATTCATGTTATAATCACCAAAATCATCATATGCATCAATACTTCACATATAGCAAGTATTATGGTGTAGACTTGTTTTAGAACTCATTTTCAACGTTTTTAAAGACTCATTCTTATCAAAATAAGGTCTGGACTTTTGGGGAACCAAAACAATAACATTACAAAGGTGTAGGGTGAAGAACACACTTTGGATTTTATCAAAGAAAGGTGTATAAGCTTGGAGATGGTGTGTTTTGAGGCAAAACAAGTTCCAGAGGTGTTTCAAGGTGTGTGGGAGGCTTAGGATCAGTTAGGGTTGCACAAATGGTGTTTGGGGAGTCAAGGGTTGTATTTATAGGTGTTTTGACTCGTGCACATCAGTATACGCGAGTAGGAGAGCAGTTCAGGCGAGTAGGGCTCCTACTCGCCTATATACTGGCGAGTAGGGCCCTATTCGCCATCAGGCTTTTCCCTACTCACCTAAGTAAGTGGCGATTAGGAGCTCCCCAGGCTCCTAATCGCCTGTAAGGTCCTGGAACGGGTTTTTGGCGCGTTAAACACTATTTTAACACATATAAACACGTATTCACACACCGACAAGTCACATAATGATTACAAACACATAATGCACGATAACTAACACGTTTACATCCGTTCACCAATTCCCGGGACTCGAGACTTGCGTGTGTGCGTTAAACCCGGTGATTCCACGAATCACCGATCCTTGTACACATGGTTATGGACCGACTCCCGATGATCCCGCGGATCATCGTAACGACCCCGTTAAGTACGTAATATGCATGACTCGCTAAGGTAGACTTACTAGTTTAGTCAATGTTACTAACCTGAGTTTGCCGGGTGTCACATCATCCCCCTGTTGAAAGAATTTTCGTCCCGAAAATTGCTCAAGGCCAAAAAGGAAGAGACGAAAGAGAAGAAAAATTTTTCGGTTGCCACGTCATCCCCCTGTTGAACGGAATCTCGACCCGAGATTCATTCAGCTTCAGCAGAGACATGCCTTGATTCGAACGCGCGCTTAGGGAATAAATGGGGATACTTAGCCTTCATCTGATCTTCCCGTTCCCACGTGAACTCCGGTCCACGATTTGAGTTCCAACGAACTTTAACAATGCGGATTTTACTCCGACGAAGGCTACGGATCTTATAGTCAAGAATTTCAACCGGTTCTTCCACAATACGCAGACGATCATCCACCTTGATCTCTTCGAGAGGAACAACCAAAGATTCATCCGCCAGACACTTCTCTAGATTGGAGACGTGGAAGACATTGTGAACATTACTGAGTTCAGCTGGCAGATCAAGCCTGTATGCTACCGGTCCAATCCGTTCCAGAATTGCGAACGGTCCCACATACCGAGGATTCAATTTGCCCCGCTTCCCAAAACGTATAACGCCCTTCCACGGAGATACCTTCAATAAAACCATGTCGCCAACCTCAAACTCTAGAGGCTTGCGACGACGATCAGCATAGCTCTTTTGACGATCCCAAGCTGCTGCCATGCGGTTACGGATTTGTACGATCTTCTCGAAGGTCTCGTACACAAGTTCCGGGCCGGTGAGTTGACTCTCACCCACCTCGGCCCAACAAAGAGGAGACCGGCATTTCCGCCCGTAAAGAGCCTCGAACGGAGTTGCCTTGTTGCTAGAATGGTAACTATTGTTGTAGGAGAATTCCACCAGCGGTAGATGACTCTCCCACCCCTTGCCAAAATCGATCACACATGCCCGGAGCATGTCTTCTAGTGTTTGGATTGTCCGCTCACTTTGACCGTCAGTTTGCGGATGATAAGCTGTGCTCGTGTCTAACTGAGTACCCAGAGCCTTATGCAAGGACTTCCAGAAGTTAAAGGCGAATCGAGAATCACGATCAGAAATAATAGAGACAGGCACCCCGTGCCGAGAAACCACTTCCTTAAGATATAAACGTGCCAAACGCTCGAGGCCATCGGTTTCTTTGATAGCAAGGAGGTGCGCAGACTTTGTCAACCTATCAACAATCACCCAGATCATGTCACAACCTTTGGGCGATTTCGGGAGTTTGGTCACAAAGTCCATCGTAATCCGCTCCCACTTCCACTCGGGGATTTCAGGCTGTTGCAGAAGGCCGGACGGCTTTTGATATTCAACCTTGACCTTGGCACAGGTCAAGCACTTGCTCACGTACGAAGCTACATCCGCCTTCATGTTTGGCCACCAATAAAGTATCTTTAAATCTTGATACATCTTATCGGAGCCAGGGTGAATAGAATACCGGGACTTGTGAGCTTCATCAAGAACGAGCTCCCGCAAGCCCCCAAATAAAGGGACCCAAATACGTTCAGCGAAATAACGTAGGCCATCAGACCTGAGTTCAAGGTGACTATCAGCACCATGCATGGTTTCAGCTTTAAGGTTTTCCTTCTTCAAAGCCTCTTGCTGTGCCAAACGGATTCGGTCGGGTAGACCGGAATGGATAGTGAGCTGAAGAGCCCAAACGCGACGAGGTTTAGCGGTTTCCTTCCTGCTCAAGGCGTCTGCGACCACATTCGCCTTGCCAGGATGGTATTTAATAGCGCACTCATAATCATTAAGAAGCTCGACCCAGCGACGCTGTCTTATATTCAACACCTTCTGATCAAAGATATGTTGGAGGCTCTTGTGATCGGTGTAAATAGTGCACTTGGTACCGTACAAGTAATGCCTTCATATCTTTAAAGCAAAGACTACAGCACCCAATTCTAGATCATGGGTGGGGTAGTTTTTCTCATGAACCTTGAGCTGATGAGAAGCATAGGCAATGAACTTCTTGTGCTGCATTAGCACACAACCGAGACCCCGGATAGAAGCGTCACAATAAACCACAAAATCGTCTGTGCCTTCAGGCAAGGATAAGATAGGAGCAGAACAGAGTTTAGCCTTTAACATCTGGAAGGCCGACTCTTGCGAATCACCCCAGTCGAACTTCTTGTCCTTCTGGGTAAGCGAGGTGAGGGGTTGAGCGATCTTCGAAAATCCCTCGATAAAACGACGATAATAACCTGCAAAACCCAGGAATTGCCGCACCTCAGATGGCGTCTTTGGTGCTTCCGAGTCTTTGATGGCTTCTATCTTAGCTGGGTCAACGTGAATTCCTTTCTCATTAACTACATGACCAAGGAACTGGACTTCACGCAACCAGAAGCTACACTTAGAAAACTTGGCGTACAACTGTTCCCGCCTCAGGAGTTCCAAAACAAGACGCAAGTGTTCCTAGTGGTCCACTTCGTTCTTGGAATAGACTAGAATATCATCAATGAAGACAATCACGAATTTGTCAAGATAGGGCTTACAAACACGGTTCATCAAATCCATAAAAATGGCGGGCGCATTAGTGAGACCAAAAGGCATGACTAAAAATTCGAAATGGCCATAGCGAGTTCGAAAAGCGGTCTTCGGAATGTAAGCTTCTTGGACCCTCAACTGATGGTACCCCAATCTCAAATCGATCTTCAAATAGAAACTAGAACCCTGAAGTTGGTCGAATAAGTCATCGATGCGAGGAAGGGATAACGATTCTTGATAGTAACCTTGTTCAATTCCCAGTGGTCGATACACATTCGTAGGCTTCCGTCCTTCTTCTTGACAAACAGAATAGGGGCTCCCCATGGGGACGAACTAGGTCGGATGAAACCCTTCTCTAGCAGCTCCTTCAACTGATTAGACAACTCCTGCATCTCGGGAGGTGCAAGACGATATGGGGCTCGGGCAATAGGGGTCGCACTTGGAGCAAGTTCAATACCGAATTCGACCTGACGATAAGGCGGAAGGCCAGGTAAATCTTCAGGAAATACATCGGGAAAATCACGAACGACAGGAATATCTTCAATCTTCTTCTCTTCCTCTGACGAAACCGAAACAAGTGCCAGAATGGCAGAATACCCCTTCCGAAGATACTTATAGGCTTTCATACATGAAATGATACTCAAAGGGACCCCGCTCTTCTCACCGTGCACCAACAGAATTTCTCCATCAGGGAGAGGAAGTCGAATGACTTTATAAAAACAAACGATCTCAGCATGATACAAAGACAACCAATCCATACCCACGACAACATCGAAACTACCCAAGGACACCGGCATAAGGTCAATGGGAAAGGAATAACCCGACAACTCAAGGCGACACTCCCTAAGGACGTGTGTCGCTTTGACTTTCTTACCATCAGCCAATTCTATCAAGTACTTAGCCTCTAAAGGTGTAGGTACCCTATCAAGCAATTGACTAAACCCAAGAGATATAAAACTCTTATCGGCACCGGAATCGAATAAAACCGTAGCATAGCGATTATCAAGAAGAAACGTACCGGTAACAGTGTCAGGATCCTGTCGAGCGCCGCTTGAACCAATCACGAAGGCGCGAGCATTCCTGCCTCTGCCCCCATTGTTTCCATTACCCGACCCGTTCTTCCTAGCCTCGCCCTGCTTCAACTTGGGGCATTCACGCTTGTAGTGACCAAGTTCACCACAATTATAGCACCCCTGTTTACCGTGGTTTCCCTGGGGAGTAGCAACCTGAGGAGCCGGAGTAGGTGTAGCAGGTGGGTTCCGGTTACCCTGGAGATTAACCCTGCAATCCTTTGCCTGGTGCCCAATCTTATGGCATCTGTGGCAGCGGTTCCGGTCCTCACAACGACCGTTGTGGTGAAACCCACACCGGTCACACTTCGGCAATTTCCCGGTATAACCACCCGGTTTCTGCTCAGTCGACGGTCCCCCAACATCGGACCTCTTCACCTGCTGAGGCTGAGCCGAACTCGAGCCTTTACCCACACCTTCCCATTTACGCTTGTTGCTCTCAGGAGCCTTCACAGCAGCGCCTCGAGGAGGCAAGACCCCTTCAGCCACCTTCATATTGGTCAGCCTGTGAGCCGACCCAACCACCTCAGAATAAATAGTAAGATTACCCGTAGCTACCAACGCCGTAATCTCCGGCACCAACCCAGCAATATAGTGTTCAATCCTCCGGTATTCTGGTGCGTGCAAATCAGGGCACAACACCGCCAACTCATTGTGCCTAGTCGTGTAGGCTTCAATCTCAGACCCCACCATCTTATGATTCCAGACCTCGTGCTCAAGCTTCTGGATTTCATCCCTTGGGCAGTACTCATTTTTCAACAACTGAATGAACTCTGTCCAGGGCATAGCGTGAGCTTCCCCAATACCCATGGTCTGGGTGGTGGAGTTCCACCAAGTCAGAGCTTGACCCTCCAGGGTCGTAGAAGCATACTTCACCCGGTCGCCTTCCGGGCAACTACACATCGCGAAAACTGATTCAATCTTCTCCAGCCAGCGGAGCAGTCCCACTGCCCCTTCAGTTTCACCAAAGTTATGGGGCTTGCAATCCATAAACTTCTTGTAAGAACACTGGGGTGGAGGGGGATTGACAGCACCACCTGGAACAGACACACAGGCGAAAATCAAGAAAAGGTACAGTACCCTAGAACAAGATAGGATAGGTGAGAATTGACGTACCACCCATAGCATTATGAGCGGCTTGGAATGCAGCCAAAGCAATGTTCACATGCTGCTGCATCAGGTTATCCAACTCCTCTTGGGTCATATTAATATTCCCACGGCCACCGCCGCCACCACGGTCGCCAGCACGACCGTCAACACGGCCGCCTCTGCGACCTCCACGAGCTCCCGACATCTTCTGTCACAACATGAAACAAAAGATTTAGGCTTGCCCATGGTACAACCCATTAAGAATTTTAAGGAACTAGACCGAGCCCAGTTCGGGTCCATCCGTTCAAACACAAAGTCCACTAGGGCTCCCATGCATCACAGTTTATCATCTCGTGTGCACCCGACATGATAAACTGCTCTACATGGTCCTCTGGGCGTGCTTTAAGTTCGAAGTTCAAGTCACCGAACACTAGTGCCCAATCATGGTATTATCATAAGTATAAGTATAAGATAGTATGCATAAGAACGAGCGTGTCCAATAGGGCATAGAAGGGAGATGTCCGAATCCCTGGACAGATCTCAAGAGTACGCCGAAGCTACCCCAATGTACACCGCCATCAAGAAGGTTCAATAGTATATCGTTCGCCATCGAATCATAGTAAGGATGAGTCAAGAGATAGAATGATAAAGAGTAAACAGATGATGTAGCGTAGAAGATGATGACACCGACACCCCCGACAAGTTATATTGTTACCCACATGTTAAGACTCGACTATCTGTGACCGTCTAGTGTGTGCGACTCAATTATAGACTAGACTCTACATGCAGTCCTAGTTCACTATAACCGTTGGCTCTGATACCAATCTGTCACACCCTCAAATTCCACGTGCGGGGTTTTACCGCGAGGCGCGTGACACACCAGGATCTCAGTCAACGATCACAATAAACATTCAACAAACATGCATTCATATATATTTTTAAAACCAAAATATCATGCTTTGAGCCGTAAACCAGCAGCGGAAGCATTTCTTGTTTAAAACCAAAAGACATATCATTGTTTACAAAACATTGTTTAATATGCTTCAAAATATTAGACGCTGTGCATGACTTCGTGCGCCTAGCCCATTGACTGCTACCTTAGCGACCTGAGAAAACATGCCAAAAATGTCAACATATAATGCTGGTGAGTTCACAGGTTTTCTTTTATAAAAGTGTTGTCACAAGTTCACAAAGATCATTCCCGTTAATACTATGTCATAAGAACGTTAGCTAGACGTTAAGTGTTTTTACTACTACGGTTGGGAACCCATTACTAAACATGTACCAAAAGATGAATCCAGCCCAGATTGACTGGGTTACCGATGCCTCGATAACCCGAGAGTTAGAGACAATATGCACCCGCCCGGCATCCCCGCCGTCGAGTGGGGTTTGTGAGGCCCAATATATCTATACACATTTCCCTCGTTGTGCATTCCAGCACATTCATGGTTTCCCCCTGGGACTTTCCATAAAAGCCGTATAGTAACATAAAGTGCCCATAGTATAACATGATCTTTAAATAGTTCGTACGTAGCATGTTTCTCCCCCGAAAGCAAAACAGTAAAAGTGGGGCTGTGAAACTCACCTTAGGTTGCGTTACTTGAAAACAGTTAAGTAATTATGTTATAATAGTCCCACATAGCGGCGACCTATCATAAGATGTGTATAAGTACCCGGACTAATAACCCGCAGGTTAACTAGTCCCCGAACGTCCAGACCATAACCATAAACATTTGAAAACACCTTTGACTGTTAAAGCGACCGTACCAGACAAGACCCGACATCCCATTGGTGACCCGACATCCCATGTAAATACAAGACATCACGCATCATATGCAATTAAACACTTAATACGCGCAATAGTTCACCTAGTCTAGCATAATGTCCAATTAACGCATATACAGGTCCAAACACGTGTTACTAAGTCATTGGGTATATCCTGGGGTTCCTATCATGTTCCTAGGTGTCAAATCATGTTCTGGGATGTCAAAATGTGTTTACGACAGCAGTACACGCGATTAGGAAACTTACATGCGATTAGGAAAAAGTCAACTAGTGAGTAGGAAGGGTAAATAGGCGAGTAGGGGCCTAGTCGCCTGATGTATCAGGCGAGTAGGCTGTACTCGCCTGATACTTCAGGCGAGTAGGTTCCTATTCGCCCCAAGCTCAGCTGTTGCACGTTTTCGCGCGTTAAACCCTCCAAATCAGATCCGAAACATGTAAAAACACCCAATATCAAAACTAAACTATTAGCCAACCCTTTCCAAGCAAAAAACCCCAATTTATCCCTGCTCTATCGGGCTCGGTGCGATTATTTCCAAAAATGGCAAAATACTAGGTTTCATTAACTATGAAATCTTTCCTTAAGTAGTAAAGATTAGATTACACCTCCTACAACTTGCAATTCATCATTCCTATGTTATAGCATCATTCTAGCATGATTTCTAACCATAAACAGGCAATGAATCATATCATAACATCCTATTTCTTCAAGAATCACCCAAATGGGTCAAAAATGCATACTTGCATCTAAACACTATAACAAGAGCTCAAACTCATAGATAATCATCCTAACAACACCCATACATCACATCAAATTCATGGAAACATTCATGTTATAATCACCAAAAATCATCATATGCATCAATACTTCACATATAGCAAGTATTATGGTGTAGACTTGTTTTAGAACTCATTTTCAAGGTTTTTAAAGACTCATTCTTTTCAAAATAAGGTCTGGACTTTTGGGGAACCAAAACAATAACATTACAAAGGTGTAGGGTGAAGAACACACCTTGGATTTTATCAAAGAAAGGTGTATAAGTTTGGAGATGGTGAGTTTTGAGGAAAAACAAGTTCCAGAGGTGTTTCAAGGTGTGTGGGAGGCTTAGGATCAGTTAGGGTTGCACAAATGGTGTTTGGGGAGTCAAGGGTTGTATTTATAGGTGTTTTGACTCGTGCACATCAGTATACGCGAGTAGGAGAGCAGTTCAGGCGAGTAGGGCTCCTACTCGCCTATATACTGGCGAGTAGGGCCCTATTCGCCATCAGGCTTTTCCCTACTCACCTAAGTAAGTGGCGATTAGGAGCTCCCCAGGCTCCTAATCGCCTGTAAGGTCCTGGAACGGGTTTTTGGCGCGTTAAACACTATTTTAACACATATAAACACGTATTCACACACCGACAAGTCACATAATGATTACAAACACATAATGCACGATAACTAACACGTTTACATCCGTTCACCAATTCCCGGGACTCGAGACTTGCGTGTGTGCGTTAAACCCGGTGATTCCACGAATCACCGATCCTTGTACACATGGTTATGGACCGACTCCCGATGATCCCGCGGATCGTCGTAACGACTCCCGATGATTCCCAGAATCATCGTACCGACTCGACTGACCCCGTTAAGTACGTAATATGCATGACTCGCTAAGGTAGACTTACTAGTTTAGTCAATGTTACTAACCTGAGTTTGCCGGGTGTCACAAATGTCGTCTCGATAAGCGTGTAAACGCTAACACAAGCGTTTATATAAACAAACAGATAAAAATAAACATAAATTAACATAATTAGAGTTTAAATAAGTAAATACAAAGTAGAAATTGTTTAAAACGTTTACAAAATACGAACACAAAAGATAATACTAAAAGAACTGCGAATCATTAGTCGGCGGCTGTGACATCCGTCACCCTCGTCTTTCACCTAATTGACAATAATAGTCCTTCAAATATTTTTCATTATAGTCCCTGTAAATTCTTCGTTTTCAAATTTAATTTTAGAGCGAACTAAAATTTATCATTTATATTTATTAAGGACCGGGTATAAGTTTTAATCAAATGCGAATGCTGAAACGTATTCGTAAAAGATTCTATAAAAAAAAAATTCAAGTTTTATAAAGTTTTAGAAACTCTTTGGTTAGATTAACTTAACTTGGTTAAGTTTTACATAGAAAAAAAAAACTAACAAATTCATAATGTAACTAACTAAGTTTAAAATTGAGGGAACTTTTCTGCCAACTACTCAAACTTTCAAAAACAAAAAAAAATTACCTCCTACTTCACATTTTTTTCCGGCGGCCGGAGTTTTGTTCCGGAGAACCTCAATTCGCAAAGTTAATGATCTGTTTCAACTCTTAGTGATTCCAAACGTTTTTTTCCATCATTAACCTACTGTTTCAACTATCAATCATGCGTTAAACGCTGTGTTAATGGCCCTTTAATCGCATCTAAAGATTGTAACCGACCGGAAAATTAAAACCCATTAAAACGTTGGTTTTAATCGACCTATACATAAAGCGAGCATTGCAAATCATTTCTGCAGTAACTCCCTTTGAAAACCCACTAAAAACGTAGTTAAACACGTCTGGAATCTCTTAATTCGGTCATTTTCTGTTCGGGTATTAAAGCTTCTTTCCTGACCTTTATACGCGA
>CM054127.1:92080161-92252661 GCA_028751855.1 Ambrosia trifida
CAGAAGTGACACCTCAAAATGTTATTGCAAGTTAAGCAAGGTTTTATAATGTTTTGAATAAACTTGATACATTAGGTTTTATCAAAACTGTAATTTTCTTAGAGATCCCAAAAATAAAGAGTTCTCGAATTAGCTTATGAGTTCTCGAAATAATGGGTTCTCAAAGAATTGAGTTCTCAAAAAAAAAATTATATAAGTTCTCGAATAGCATAAGGGGTTCTCGGAAAAATAATGAGTTCCCGAAAAACCTATGAGATCTCGAATAACATAAGGGGTTCTCGAAATTATGAGTCCTCGAAGACTTAATGAGTTCTCGAAAATGATGAGTTCCCGGAAGACTTATGAGATCTCGAATAAATCATGAGTACTCGAAGACTTAATGAGTTCTCAGATATCATAATGAGTTCTCGAATGTCATGATGAGTTCTCGAATATCAGAATTAGTTCTCGATGTACTGATGAGTTCTCGAATATATTATGAGTACTCGAATAACTTATGTTTTCGATTAACTTTAACAGTTCTCGGATTCTTTGATAGTTCTCGAAAAATAATGGTTTTCGAATACATGATAGTTCTCGATAAATAAGATGGGTTCTTGGAAACATTATGGGTTCTCGAAAATGAAGACCTTGACCGAGAACTCCTGTCCGTGAACCTGATCGAAAGCTTTAAAACCGATAACTTATACACCGAGGACCATTATCCGAAACTTAACTAATAATCCGAGAACTAATCTCGTTAACCTTAAAACCAAAAACTTTTTATTCATATCGAAACAGATAATTAAAATAATAAATTGGTTCGAAATTTTAGGGATTTAGAAAATCCGTTTCAATTAATTTCGGGATTTTAGTATATCTCCAAAAGATTCAAAAAATTATGATAACCCTAAATACTTGGAGATTAAGTTACTCCCAAAATTTTAGGAAACAAATTTTAATCCTAGTTGTAACCAACTTATACTAATTTCATCAAAATAAGGATGAATTTTATGAACAGTCCTATAAACATACAAGAACCGTTCATAGTAATTATCAGATTTATTATTAAAAGTTTCGATTAATAAATCAAAATACTTTGATAAATCAAAATATTGTAATAAATCGAAGTTTTCGAAACTTTTCGTGATATGTAATTCATTCGATTTGCCGTCAATAATTAAAATCAAAACATTATTTCGTGATTTGCACGGTGGCGCACACTACTTTGAAATCAAAGAGAATCAATTAATTGTTTTCATACAATTTGATCTATCCTCAAATTACACCTCTTGCACTGGACAACGCTCTATCACAACTTGTCTCCTTAGAACTTAACGTACTCCTAACAAAGTTTTGTGGATGCTTAAATATGGGCGAACTTAGATTTCTTACTAAAGTAATCCTCATCAAGAGAAACGACAATAAACATCATTAGGTTGTTTTCTCTATTAAAATCTATGGATCTTCCAAATGTTAGATCTTAAGAATGTTGGATTCATTAAGATCTCTAAGGTAAGTGGGAGCAGTAAAAGTCCTTATTATGACTTTTCGGAAGTACAAGATGCGGGGAAGAGACTCATTAAAATTCGAGACTCATTAAGTTTAACTCCGAATTTAATTTCGATTATTCCTCTTGTACACCTTACTGCACCAACTCTTACACACTTAGAAACTAATGTTGCTCCTTATATACCTGAAAATAAAAACACTTAACTAAAGTTAAGTTTGTATCATAATAAACCCAATGTTCAATCCATTTTTCGTGAAATCAATATTAGCCATGAATCATTATATGATTTATTATTTGCGATTTAATTATGCAAATCGAATCAGAATTAATGTAATCAACATAGCTCTGATACCACATGTTGATTATATTAATTAGAACACAAGGTATAAACATAATATTTAATTAAGTGTACCTGATTTGCTTAACCGTTCAGGAACCTCAGTAATAGAAGACACCATCATCTTGATCGAGTTCCCTTTAGGGTATGCAGTTCTGATGGTTTATGTATTCTTGAGTTATGAACACATTGAGAGAAAGAGAGAGAGAGAGAGAGAGATAGGAGATGGCTAATGGTGTTATGTTGTTATGATTGTCAGTCAACCCTAATCTCATAATAACCTCTCTATTTATACATACCCAGGGGACACCCTAATAAGGCCCATCTAATGATAGTCCGCCCATCAAAGACATATCTGTTATTGGGCTTAGGATAATATTAATAATTGATCATCATAATATAAATAATTATAATGGCTATCGATAAATATACAAACGTTACGTATATATATATTCCAATAGATCTGAGTTTTTTGTTGCTCATCTGATGTCTATACGACCTGATGGGAGCAGTAAGGATGCAGTGGTTGGGTAGCTGCTTGTGAACCAATTGATACTCGACCCCAGTTATCGAAATCAGATCATAAAAAACATAAAAATCTGGGTTTTATTCTCACCGGAAATGTACCGGAATTGGCCGGTTTTTCTTACCGGAAAAGAGAAGAGGGAAAGGGTTTGAATTTTATTTTTTTATAACTTTCCATTAACTGCCATTTTGGCTCCTGAGGACATAAATTACGAAATTGCCCCTGGGAGTTAACTGAGTTTCTAACTGAGACGTTAAAAAGTGTCCAAAATGGCAGTTTTTGAAACGTCAGGGGTCCCAGTGATAAAAAAACAAGTTTGGTGTCTAAAGAAGCATTTTGGGGCAAACGTCAGGGCCCATTTTGGCAATTTACTCCTAATTTTTTTAAGGGTCTATCCACTAGATATTGATTAAACTTCAATTGTAATTTGATTCGGTTAAGCTTAATTAATTTATTTTGATAAAACTTCAATTCAATTTTTTTTTTTGTTAAACTTAATTTATTTTGGTTAAACTTTGATTATCTTTGCCACCAATCAATAATACAAGACTTGTGACTACAATGTACTGGTCCAAATATTCAGATCAAAAGGAGAACATAATGTCGTGGTTACATTCCTGTGTTAACTCGCTTGTGACATACTCATTGGTGGTGCAAATAATGGGTGATATCTTAGATTACTTAGAGCATTCACAATAAACACTTTATCTCCATCTATATAATTACACTAAAAATTACTATCTTTCTCTCTCCTTTTCTATTTAATAATACTTATTCTATACTTTTATCATTACCTTTTCTCTCTTCTCAACTCACAACCACTTTTAAAAATATTAAAAAATTATGGAGGGTGAACAGTGTGTCCTCCAAATTTACTAATAAACAATGTCTCCTCTATATATTTTCTCTCTTCTCTACTCACAACCACTTATACACACTCTGGGTATGTTTGGCAAAGAGCTTTTAGGAGCTTCAAGCTTTTAAGAAAAAACTCTTACTCAATAAAAAGCCTTGTTTGGATGAAGAGTTTGAAGCTTTTAGGTTAGGAGAAAAAGCTCTATAGTGAAAAGCTACTACTACTACTACTAGCTTTTAAGAAAAAACTCTACTAGCTACAAGCTTTTAATTAGTAAATGACACAAATACCCATTCTATTTTAAAAATAAAATAAAAACCTTCCTTACAAATTTTTAATTATGCCCATTTTGGTCATTTTATACATTTTATTAAAAACTTCAGCTACTCTGCCAAATACCAAAATATATTTAAAAAGCTTCCAGCTACCAGCTAACATTTTTCAGCTACCAGCCTCTAGCTAGTTTTGCCAAACATACCCTCTATATAATAGAGAGACCCCCCTCACACTATTATGGAGTATCTACTGTGAATGCTCTTAGAAGTATTAATAAAATAATAAGATATAAAATAATTGAAAAAAAAAAAGCATATTAGAGAATAACAGCAACTTGGGTTAGTTTATTTAGCTTCTTGTTTTACTTATAAAAATTCAAAGAAAAAATTAAAAAGCAGTGATTAAAGAAAAAGTTAAAGGCATTGATCTTAGAGTAGTGATATGATATGAAAGAAAAAAAACCTAATACTTACGAGAGCAGAGAAAAACCTATGAGATTTCCTTCTACTAGTGCGATGATGAATGATGAACGAAATTGAAAGTTGGCAATGGTGGTTATAGGGAGGGTCAAGTATAAAAGTTTTTTTTTATTAAATAATTAAATTTGAAAAATTGCAAACTAGTATTTTTTGGAAAGAGGGTGTGAAAGGTAAAAAGGAGAGTGCATTTAGCCCATCCCGTATTTGAAATTAGGGTATTTATGGTAGTTAGAGAAAGTGTACTTTCGGTGGGCAAAGATTATTTAGATCCTTTGTACTTCACTCGGTGGATTGATCATCCTTCAAGGTCCGGAGCTCCTGGTTCGGACCTGGATCCTTTTTACCTCTTCGATCACTATTACTAATACATACAAATGTAACTTGTCTATCTACTATGCTTTTGTTTTGTTGGTCCACGTGCCTCTTTTTTTAAATACATGTTTCAGTTTTACATCATGCTAGGTGTCATTTGTAATAGCTCTTCCATGAAATTGCAACACACTTTCTAGATTTATCTTGGTTGCGTTTTTACAGAGGTTAATCGGAGGACACTAAACCCAGAAATGAGCTTGAGAACCATCCCGGGTTACATGTCATGCTGGGATTGGGTTAGGTTGACCGTTTTTAAAGAAAGTTCAATTTGTTTTGGCCCAAGTCCGGGTTTCATAAAAATAGATTCTAGTCAAAAGTTTTGTTGTGGTTTCATGAGGTTAATCAAAGGACATTGAAACGGAAATGAGCTTATGAACCGAGATGGTTACATGTCATACCGGGATTTGGCTGGGTCGGCCGATTTAAGAAATGTCCAATTTTGTTTGGATTAAAAGGTACTGTTTAGAAAAATGCATCAAATGACTTGTTAGCCAATGATCTCCAGCCCAGCTTGTTTGATGTGGTGGGTTTACCTCCTCAGAGGGTTTCTGACGAGGTATGACCCAGACAAACCTGGCCCAAACCTCAAAACCATAAGCCCAAACAATAGAAAGCCCACCGACTCTACAAAGTCAGACCAGTCAACACAGGTCAAACGTATTAAATAAGGAGCTGGTCAAAAGGCTAATTCAGCGAGGAAACAATCATGCAAGGATTGTCTCCCCTCGATAGGCAAAAGAACAACTATAAAAGGAGTGGTAAAGGTAAAAGACTGGACACACAATTTCTATACTCAATTCACATAAACATTATCTCTTAAACCAAACAGATACTTATTCTCACGCCGGAGGGTGGTCACAGGGTTACCCCTAATCCTGTGGCGAGTCCTAACGGTGTTCTGTTTTACAGGCTTCATACTTACTGTTTCGAGACGAGTTGGAAAGAATTCCCTTTTCTGCATCAGATAGAAGATTCAGAGCACCCCAACCAGGTTCTTACTTCTTCATTGGCGCCATCCGTGGGACGGAAACAAGGCAGAAAGACATTCTTTCTACTCACAAAAAAAAAAAAATGACGACCAACAATACATCTCTGCGCGGAATCACGTCTGGAGCTCAGGAAAGGCCGGGTGAGGACCGTCAATCACCGGAACATGTCGACGAAGAGATTCTGATGGAACAACCCCCGGGGTTCACATCCCCCCTGGGGACGCAAGGCGGGTTCCGGCCCACACCTTCTGTGACACCGGTCCCCTCCACGCCACCTTTCATCGGACCAATCCCAACTAACACATACTCGCAACCAATCACGACGCCCATGGCAATGATGGGGGTCTCTTCCGCACCGGGAACCACTTCATGGATGATGGCTGCGTCAACCTTACCACTTTTTTCGGCTGCTGTGAACGCGTCCCTGGCACCCGTTTCAATGCCGATGTATTCCCCAATAACTCCCGGAAATCAGCCATACTTCCCGCAACTACCTATACCCCCTTACGGATACATGTACCCTCCAGTAGCAGGAAATTCATACCCGTATGGCTTTCCCTACATGTACCCGCCTACACAATCCATGCCCTTGGGATTAGGGAATGGCACCCAGACTTCCAGACAGGATAGAGGAGTGTCTTACGAAGGGGCGGGAACAAGGCTATCCTACGAGGACACGCCAGCCCTCACCCAACCGTTGACCCATACGACACAACCTGGCCGGGTAGACACGACTCGCGCACGGGTCCCAGACCATCAAGAAGAAGGGGATGATGAAGATCTTACTCGCCCCTATCGTCCCCCGGCAATGGTCACATACTCTAAGTTTACTGCCCGGATAGCTAACGCACCACTCCCTCAAAACCTGAAGCTGCCGTCAACTGTGGGAAAATATGACGGGACAGGTGATCCAGACGATCATCTGAGCATTTTTGAGTCGGCTGGACGATCGAAAGATTGGCCCATGCCAGCTTGGTGCCATATGTTTGTTCAGACTCTCATTGGGGCGGCCCGGGTCTGGTGGGACAGCCTGCCCACGGGGTCGGTATCCAATTGGAGGGAGATCGTAAAGGGTTTCTCCCAGCAATTCAGCCAGCAGAGAAGACACACGAAATACAGGGATGAAGTGATGCACATCCGACAAAGGGATAATGAATCAATGGAACATTTCATAATCCGCTTTAACAAAGAAAGACTACAGATCCCCGGTCTAACGGAGGAGTTGGCGTGCACGGCTTTCACCATGGGAGTAAATGATGACGGCCTTTTGCGAAAGTTACACGGCCCCACAGGCTATCCGCAGACCATGGACGAAATGATGACTATCGCGAAGGCCTACGTGAAGCAAGAAAAGTCCATAGCCATGAATCACGCTATACGAAAAAAGCAAGAGGCAGCGAAGAGCCAGGAAGCTCCCAGGGAGCACCAGGGCCACAAAAACAGGGGACGCTCGGAAAGGCACCCATATTCTCGCAATGACACACGGGAAGATCGGAGGGATGACAGGCGAAGGTCTGAAAGGTCACAAGATACTTTTGCAGGGAAGAGAGAGGGCTCGTCTAGGCCTAAATTCGAGTACCCGGACCTAACAAAGACACCCCTCCAGATACTGGAGTCTGAAGACCTGAAGTTTAATACCCCCCGCCCGATGAAAGATTCACCATCCCAGGACAAATCCAAATATTGTGCTTACCACAAAGGAAACGGTCATGAGACAAACGACTGTTTTCAGCTGAAGAAGCAGATTGAGTATTTCGTCAGGACAGGAAAGCTAGCCCACCTAGTAAGAGATATCAAGCTGGGCCCGTCCTCGGCCGGGACAGACAAAGCCGCGGGAAAAAGGCCATGGGAAATAAACATGGTTAGATTTGAAAAAAGGAATGATCGGAAGAGATCGTTTGAAAGAATCGAGCCGTGGATGGAAGCAACAATAACAATCCCACCTCATTATCGGATGTTGAGCATGGAAGCTTTAGTTATCTCAGCGGCAGTCGGCGACTACAGCATGAGAAGAATCCTCGTAGACACGGGAAGCTCGGAGGACATTATATACGAACCATGCTTCCGGCGCATGCGCCCGGAGGACCAGAGAATGCTTGAGCCTGCCAGAGGACCTGTCCGAGGGTTCACAGGAGAAAGCATCGAACCTTTGGGGCAACTAACGTTCCCCGTCACGATAGGGGACGGACGGAAGGAACGGACCGTGTTAGTAACTTTCCTGGTCATCCCGGCTAACTCTCAATACAATGTGATCATGGGGCGGTATACCCTGGGAAAAATAGACGCATTGGTTTCTACGGCCAGAGGTTTCATGACGTTTCCAACTCCTCAGGGGGTAGTGACAGTATCCGGAGATAAAGCCTGTGCAACAGCAGATCGCAAATCATTCCGTCAAGCACCCACGGGATTAGTCGGACCGGAAAGGTGGGTATTGAACACAGAATACCCGGAGCAAACAGTAACGATAGGGGATACCCTATCCGCAGCTGCACGTGAAAAGCTGAAACAGGTACTGAGAAACAACATAGACATATTTGCTTTCAAGCATGCAGACATGACAGGAATAGCAAGATCAAGGGCGGAACACAGGCTGTCCACTTATCCATCCATTAAACCTGTCACACAAAAAAGACGGAGCATGGCTCTTGAAAGGAGAGCGGCAGTGGTCCAGGAGGTGAAAAAACTAGAAGACGCAGGAATTCTGAGGAAGACAAGATACCATACTTGGGTGGCGAACCCGGTTATGGTCAAAAAACATGATGGGACGTGGAGGATGTGCGTAGATTATAAAGATCTGAACAAAGCATGTCCGAAGGACGCATATCCACTGCCAGAAATAGACCTCAAGGTGGACGCAGTAGCACCGTATAAGTTCAAGTGTTTTCTGGACGCGTACAATGGTTACCACCAAATCAAAATGGCACGAGAAGATGAGGAAAAAACGGCATTCCACACTGACGCCGGTATATATTGCTACACGAAGATGCCTTTTGGGCTGAAGAATGCAGGGGCCACATTCCAGAGGCTGATGGATCAAGCGTTTGAAAAACAAATCGGTCGCAATCTGGAGGTTTATGTCGACGACCTCGTCATCAAAAGTTCCACAGAGGAGAAAATTATGGCTGATAACGAGGAAACCTTTAAGACGCTACGAGAATACAATATCAAGCTCAACCCGGGGAAATGCTCTTTCGGGATGGAGGAAGGAAAATTCCTCGGAGTAGTGGTCACAAAAGACGGGTTCCGGGTAAATCCCGAGAAGATCACGGCTATAACCAGCATGTCGTCCCCTAAAACGCTGAAAGAAGCCCAGACGTTGAACGGGAGGTTAGCTGCCATCAACCGATTCCTAGCAAGACACGCAGAAAGATCCCTTCCCTTCATATCAACCCTAAAAGAGTGCCTAAGCAAGAACAAGTTCAGATGGACGGAGGAAGCGGAAAAAGCGTTTCAGGAAATGAAGGTATTTGTCAGCAACTTACCAGCCCTCACAGCCCCGAGGCCCGACGAAACATTGAAAATGTACCTAGCAGCCGGGCACCACGCAGTCAGTGCGGTCCTTTTGGTGGAACGGGAAAAAATTCAATCACCAGTGTACTACATCAGCCCGGTTCTCTCGGATCCTGAAGGAAGATACCCCACGTTGGAAAAGCTGGTCCTGGCCCTGGTTCATGCATCCCGGCGCCTACGCCGGTACTTCCAGGGGCACAAGATCGAGGTTCTGACCGGCTATCCTTTGGCACAGGTTTTAAACCGGCCCGAGGTTTCAGGAAGACTGGCAAAATGGGCTATTGAACTAGGGGCCCATGATATATCATTCAAAAAGAGAACAGCCATCAAGGGGCAGGTAATCGCGGATTTCATGGCAGAAATCCCGGAAGGAGAAGAGGTGCAGGTACCAAAGGATGGCAGCGCGACCGTGACGGACGATAGCGACCCAGCATGGCAGTTATACACTGATGGGTCATCCAACAGCAAAGGGTCAGGCGTCGGACTGGTGTTGGTTAACCCGGAAGGCGCGAGATCCTTACACGCACTGCGATTTGAGTTCGATTGCTCGAACAATCAATCAGAATACGAAGCACTCCTGGCCGGTATGCGGTTAGCATTGTCAATGGGGGCCAGAAAGGTGGATGCGCACGTTGATTCATTGTTAGTAAACAACCAAGTGAACGAGTCATATGAAGCTAAGGATGAGATCATGGCAAAGTACTTAAGGATGACAAAAGAGTTGATGGCAAAATTTGAAAAAGTGACGTTAACTCATGTAAGGCGGCACAAAAATGACATTGCAGACGCCCTCAGTAAACTGGCATCCTCAGGAACGGAAGAAAACGTCCACATTGAAACCTTGCAACAGCCGGCAACCCGGGAAGCAGAAGTGCATACTGTTCACATGCAGGAAACATCGTGGATGACACCAATCCAAGAGTACTTAGAAAGGGGAATTCTCCCGGAAAACAAGGGAGAAGCAATGAAGGTGCGAACCAAGGCTTTACAGTACGAGATGCATGGGGGAGTGCTATACAGAAAATCATACTTGGGACCGGCTTTGCGGTGTGTAACCCCGTCCGAGGCAAGGTTCCTGATACAGGACATCCACGCAGGGATATGTGGCATACATGCCAGCCCTCGGGCGGTGGTTGCCAAAATAACCTATGCAGGATATTTCTGGCCAGGAATGCACAACATGGCAGTAGAAGAATTACAAAAATGCATCAGTTGCTAGAAGTACGCGCCACAAACAATACGGCCCAAAAACAACCTAATCCCAGTCACGGCTGCCTGGACATTCCAGAAGTGGGGGGTTGATTTGGTGGGGCCTTTCCCTTTGGCCCCAGGTAAGTTGAAATATTTGGTGCTTGCGGTAGACTATTTCACCAAGTGGGTGGAAGCAAAGCCACTGGCAAAGGTTGAGGCTGCAAACATCAAAAAATTCTTATGGGAGCATATAGTATGCCGTTTCGGTGTCCCATTATACCTTGTAAGTGATAATGGAACACAGTTCACGGACAAGACAGTGAAAGAATAGTGTAAAGAACTACACATTCAGCAGGTCTTTACTTCTGTTGCACACCCACAAGGAAATGGCCAGGTGGAAAGAGCAAACAGGAGTCTCCTGGATGGTCTAAAGAAGAGACTGGACGCGGAAGGAAAGTCCTGGGTGGAGCAGCTGCCTCACGTGTTATGGGCCCACAGAACAATGCCAAAGACAAGTAATGGGGAGACACCTTTTAGCCTAACGTATGGTTCAGAAGCAATGATCCCGGCGGAGATCGGGATCCCTTCCCCAAGAAGAAATAGAAGTGAAGAGGCTAACGAGGGACTGATCCGGCAAAACTTGGAGATCCTAGAAGAGCGCCGGGAGACAGCATGCATCAATGAGGCACGATACAAGCGGCTCTTGGAAAAGTATTATAACAAACGGGTGCAGGAAAAAAGATTCAAAGTTGGAGAATTCGTAATGAGAGATAACGAGGCAAGCCGGTCCGAGAAACAAGGGAAGTTGGGACCTAACTGGGAAGGTCCGTACCAGATAGCTGAAGTGCTCGGAAAGGGAGCATATTCTTTGAAGCAGTTAGACGGGGAACCAATCCCCCGGACATGGAACGCAGCACAACTAAAAAAATGTTATGTCTGAACAGACACGGACAATGTATAAGAAATTTGTGTTTTATGACAAAACACATTCTATGTAAACACCATCATAATCACGGAACACCGTGTTAATAAAACGCCTTTTACGGCATACATTAGTTACATATTCTTTTTTACATCCAACTATGATATTCAAAAAGTCATAAGCATGACATTGACAAAAATAGGGGGCAGGACAAAAATCCATATGCCACTTCCCTACAAACATGTTAAAACACAAAAATGGCCTCACAGGCACACATAATCTTCAAATCCTACCATCCAGGATAGCTAACACCTCCCACGGAGAATACAGCAACTCTTCCTCCTTAAAAGGAGGAGGAACTGGATGGTCAGGAAAGTCTTCAACGTCTTCAACGAAAGGATCTCCATGGTCATCAGCACGACCGTCATCGCCTACCAAAATGATAGGACCTGCAGGAACAGGAGCCTCGGGCACATGAACAACCCCCTCCGGGTCAGGAACTCCAGGGATCTCCCCAGCCACATCAAGATCATGAACAAGCGGGGGAGCTTGGTCATTGTCATCATCCACGTCAAAAAATAACTTCCGTGGACCACGGGAATATACCTTCCCATACCTACGAGCTGGAACATAATCAGCATACCTAATATTAAACTCCTCTATGGCAGCTACACGAGCATCCATCTCACGAGATTGCTGATACAACATCTTAAGAGCTTCGACAGCATCGAGTTCTCTTGATAGCTGTGTAACAGAAGCTGAACGGCGTGCCATAGAGAAGAAAAGAAGCAAGAAACAAATTTTTCTCTTTGAGTGAAAATGGTAAAAAAGGTGAACGGTTTGATAAGTCAAGTGACTTATATAGATCCTTTTTTGGGAAGATCAAAAGATACGCTTTTAATGCAACTGACACAAATATCTGTGCAATAGTGCAAAAGGCGACTCGATACGACAGATAATCATGACATGCAAAAGGTAATTAATAACCGTCACTTCGTTGTCAGCAAAAAGTAATGATATCTGTGACAGGTGGCACACACACACACCACACATTCATAACACATGTAACATACAAAATAATTATGTTCAAACAAAAAATAAAGAAAAGAAGAAAGACAGTTCTTCAGTCTTGACTAGGGGAAGAAGCCTCAGCATCAGACGAACCTTTGACAAAAGGCTCGAGCAAAGCACGAAGAGAAGAAATCCCATCATCACCTACGTGGCTGCTCAGCTGGGATATGGGCTCTAGAGAATCACTGCTCAGTGCCTGCATAGAATCAGCAATCCGGGTGCCGACCTCTTTCTCCTGCTCAATTGGAGGAGGTACTTTCTGACCAACAAGACCAAGACCGTTCCCATATGTGAGCCCGCCAAGATATCCGGACTCCGTAGCAACCTCGTAAAAGGTGTTAATACGATCTTGGTAGGTCTGACTAGTCCGGATAAAACGCCAGGCAGCGGGTATACCCCGGGATATCAACCAATCACGATCATCCCGGGAGCGATCCAGCTGAGATTGGAGAGAAATGGCAAGATTCTTGGCAACTTCGGTAGCATCCTCTGCTTGATCAGCACGGTCATTAGATAAACTTAGCTGCCTTTCACACTCTTTAAGCTTCTCAGCCATAGCATCCCTCTCTTCCTCTAGACGTTTGATCCGGGACTCGAAAGTACTGAACTCGGTGGACAAATGTTTACACCTCTCCATCTCTGCCTGATTCCGAGCAATGAATTCTTTCTCAGTAGCAAGCTCTTTGGTCAATGCTTCAACCCGTCCCTCAAGACGAGAGATAATACCAGCCTGGGACTCATTGGCACGAAGAATTTCCAGTTTCTCCTCCATGTGTCCCGTAACCATACGAGCTTTATCCGCCTCAAGCTTGTCCACAGCAACCTGACGAGAGACCAACTGAACCTCAGCCTCAGACAATTGTTTGGCAAGCCTGTCATTCTGAGACAAAAGTGGTCCCTGTCTATCCCGGGCCTCTAAAAGGTGAGCAAGGTCTGACCGCCACCGGCGAAGGACTTCATATGAAGCAGCAGTGTAACTGGCACCAGCACCAAGAATGTTCTCGGCAAGTTGAGCATTATCTAAGCCCTGCAAATAAAAGCTTTCAGCTGGGGGGAAGGCATGCTCAGACCAATGACGAATGACCTCCGGATGGATAAGGCGGCTGGATTCAGCAATATGCCATTTAGGCACATAACAGACATCTTTCAGGGACGGCCGCCAATTAATCCCGGGAACGTAGACATTGCTTGGGATACCACCTGCATCATCAGACGACGAACTGTCGGTCCTAAAACCACCAGGAAACTGGATAGGGTTCTTTTGTACATCCCGAAGGAGCTGGGAAAAACTCTGACCAGCAGGAAAACCAGAAGCCATAGATGGACCTGCAACAGAAAAGACCGGCTGCAAGGGAATAGAGACTGGAACAGTAGTGGAGGGCAGAGAAGCTGCCACAGGAGTCACTGAAGCTGGGACCAATGTAGACAACGGAACCAAAGTGACAGCAACAGCAGATGCTAGAACAGAGCTACCTAGAACACACGAGGAAACAGCAGTAACTCCCTCAGAGCTACCCTCAGCGATAGGAATAACCTTGGAAACTTCAGATGTAGAAGCACCTCCAGAAGCAGAAGCAGAGGTGTCTACAGAAATCCTCTCACCTGCATAGAATGACTGAATTCAAGGAAGGAACTGGCAATACAAAGGCAACAAAAACAAATAAAACATGCTTACCAAGTGACTTTTGCTTCATTTCCAATAACTGTTGCCGCTTGGCTAAAAGGGCTTCAGCATCCAAGGTCGCCGTAGTTTTCCTTTTCTTAGATTTGTCTTTTTTCTTCTCAACATTTCCCTCACCTTGAGGAGGAGCAACATTAATGGGATCAGCATCAAGGGGATCCGGAGTATTTTCATCAACACCTGTAGGCACGGTCTCCACGGTGGATACGGACTGGCCAACTATCTGCTCGGAGGCAGAAACAATTGGACCCGGGATAAAAAAAATTAGAAATAGTCTGGCTAAGAACATCAAGCTCATCCGAACCCAGAGGACGGTCATATTCGATCAATTGAGAAGAAACCTCCTCGTCCAGGACGTCAAAGTATTGCCAGGCTCCCTGATCTTCACGTTTGTACTCCGGGAACACAGTTTCATCCACCCATAACCGGCTCATACCAACAGCAACTAAAGCCCGCTCCGGAATAAAAGTACATTCTGTGGGATTATTTGTCAGGGCAAGATATAACGGATCTTTCTCAAAAACAGAAGGAAGAGGGCACTCATCAGTCAAATTAGATTTAGCCTCTGGAAATCTAATCGGAGTAGGAACAGGAAAAACACGTTCGTCAATATAAAAGAATTTCTTCCTCCAATCTTTATCCCGAACACTTTGAGGAAAGCTGTCAATGCAGGGCAATGATCCAGGACGACGATCAAAAGTAAAGTATTCTCCTTTGAATTTCAATACATACAACACATGGAAAATCTCCAAAAGGGGTGCCCTACCCAAACCTAGGGCACAAAATTCAAAATGACGAATTTTTATTAAACCTAGGGGATGCAATTGGGAGGGGTGTACCTTATAATATGACAGGATAGCAAGAAGGAAATTGGTAACCGGCAAACGAAAGTGAGAAAAAGTAAAAAACTCGCCGTACAAAGTGATCTTCCCTTCCTTGAGGGGAAAGGCCCGATCATCCTTACCAGGAAGCACATGCCCCCATTCCAACGGAACATGGTAATCACTAAGGAAAGAGGAGAAGGATGGCCAGTGGCAAGGAATGTCGGATACACTTGTAGCAACCCGTGAAGAACTTGCTTTAGGAGCCATGGAAGGATTAAGCAGTGGAGCGAGAGAAAAATGAAAGGAACAAACCGTTCAATAGATGAAGGAAATAACGATTGGGTAAAGTTGAAGAAGGTTTAAAATTCAAATATATAGAAACGCCACATGTCAACTCCCTACACACTTAAAACTTATTAAATAGAAGATTGATGTGACGGTTATAGCCATGATTACATCACGTGCTATCAGAAATACAAAACAAACCCAAAACTTTTTTCTTTTTTATTTTTAAGTCTAGTAACAATCACATGTTCTTATCACTAGACTGGGGGGACATGACGAGGTATGGCCCAGACAAACCTGGCCCAAACCTCAAAACCATAAGCCTAAACAATAGAAAGCCCACCGACTCTACAAAGTCAGACCAGTCAACACAGGTAAAACGTATTAAATAAGGAGCTGGTCAAAAGGCTAATTCAGCGAGGAAACAATCATGCAAGGATTGTCTCCCCTCGATAGGCAAAAGAACAACTATAAAAGGAGTGGTAAAGGTAAAAGACTGGACACACAATTTCTATACTCAATTCACATAAACATTATCTCTTAAACCAAACAGATACTTATTCTCACGCCGGAGGGTGGTCACAGGGTTACCCCTAATCCTGTGGCGAGTCCTAACGGTGTTCTGTTTTACAGGCTTCATACTTACTGTTTCGAGACGAGTTGGAAAGAATTCCCTTTTCTGCATCAGATAGAAGATTCAGAGCACCCCAACCAGGTTCTTACTTCTTCAGTTTCCGAATGGGGTTGGTCACATGTTCGATTCTCGTCCATTGAAAAATCATACTCATTATGGTTGAAAGGGTCCGGCGTGTGGGATGACTCGAACTCGTGACCCGGAGGTTGTTGGGACTATGATTTCACAATTGAACTACGCCTTTCAAAACATCAAATGACTTGTTAATTATCACTCTTTCTTTTGATAAAGAGCATACTTTTCTAGAGGTACAAAAACCGGGTTTTTTTTCAATACGCGGTTCTGGTTGTGGAACCGGTTCCGAGTATGGTCGTCTATCACTTCTACCCGATATTGAAAGAACTCGTTCTTATTCCAATTTCGGTTCCTAGCACTAAAAAAACCTTGTATACCTGTTTCCAGGTCAGGTATGAAACTGGTTCTTTAAAAACCAGGTACAATAACCGTGTATTAAAAAAAAACTGGTTCAGGTATTGAATAAACCGGTTCAAGGATGGTGTGCTTTTAATTATATTAACCCATTTTTAATTATATATATATATATATATATATATATATATATATATATATATATAACATAAAAGTGCATATATATTAAAAACTGTAATACTTAACACAGTTAAAAAAAATAGTAAAACATAACACTTAAGAACAATAAAACTTGAAAATATTTTGGGTATCGAGAAATCCCGTTACATGGAATTTTAAAAAACAAGGTACGGTTCAGGTTCCAGAATCGGTTCCGGATATAAACGGGTACAAATCGGATTGGTTTTTGGGTACGGCCTCTGGCATAGAAATCTATACCCTATGTGTGCCTGGTGGGTCAGGTCGAATAGGGGCATGGTTCCTAAATAACATGTTTTAACTATAACCAGTTCTGGTTTTTTTGGGTTCCAGTTCTGGTTCTTTTGAACAACTCTGTTAACTATTTGATATTTCCTTATTTTTTATGTTATGTTTTGTTAGACATAAATCAACTTGTTTTTGGGCTCTTTGTTGATTATTTCTAGTTTTCCATATCTTTGACTTACGCGGGTCTACTCCCTTTTCTGATCCAAAGGTCACTAACCGGGCCAACCAGTTTATGGCACGCAGATTCTTTGTTGGGCTTTTGAGGCAACTGCCTAATTGTTTGTAGGCCATAAGAAATAGTTGAGTTGGGTGGGGTTGGGTTTGGTAGGATATAGTAGAGATGCATAAAAAAAGGATCCAGGCTCTACCCAGAATTTGTTATGGTTCCTACCCGGAGATAGGAGGAACCGGTCTTAGTCCTTGTGTCTAGATGGTTCTTACCCGGTTCTTTGGTTTTCTTTATTTTCGGGTAATAATCGGTTCCTACTAGACCTGGTTCCTACCCGTCCTGAAAAAAAACCCGGGTAGGAACCGGTCTTTACCAATCTGATTGAAGGACTCGATTTTTGAACGTTGGAACGGTTTTTAATGTATATATAGTCGTTAAATTTCATTTTTGACCGTTGGAACCCATATTTTTAACCCCCTAAAATGATTATAAATAGCTGTAGGATGTATTGTTTAATTATCTAAATCAAAATGCATAAACAAACCCAAAGAACGTAAAATCATCAACGAAATGTCTTCACCTTGGAGCAATAACGAGAAGAAGCCTTCAATCAAATGAAGCAACACTTAGCTTCCCTCCCAGCCATTGCTGCTCCTAAAGTAAGGGAAACATTTTCTGTCTATCTCTCGGTCACTGAAGAGGCCATAAGCGCAGTTCTCACCATAGAACTAGACAAAGCTCATGTACCTATTTACTTCTTTAGTAAATCCCTAAAACTGATAGAAATCAAGTACCCTCCTTTAGAAAAGCTTGCTCTAGCCTTAGTCCAAACGAGGCTTCAAAGATATTTCCAAGCACACCCAATACATCAACGGTGTGCTTGAAAAACCTGAAACCTAAGGACGACTAGCCAAATGGGCTGTTGAATTAAGTGAACATAAAATCACCTACGTCCCAAGGAAAGCAATCAAGGCCCAAATACTGGTCGGTTTTATTTTGGAAATTCCTAAGGAGAAAGCAACTGAGGTTAACACCACAATTAGTGAGCCACCCGGCCCTGAAGCCTACAAGCTTTTTTTTTACTGATGGAGCTTCCAGTATCGAAAGGTCAGGAGCTGGCCTCGTGTTAATCAACCCCAAAAGGTTAGAATTGACATTTTCGACTTGAATTTTAGACCACTAACAACGAAGCCGAATATGAAGCCTTAATAGCTGGAGTAAAGCTAGTAAGAAAAATGGTTGTCCAAAGGCTTCAAGTCTTCACAGACTCACTATTGGTCTCAAGTCAAGTGAATGATAGCTACATTGCAAAAGAGCCCAACATGAAGAAGTACCGAGAAAAGTCAAAAGAGCTCATGAATACCTTCCAACTTTATGTAATGAAGCAAGTCCCTCATTCTCAAAACAAGAAGGCTGATGCATTGAGCAAGCTTCCCTCTTTCACATTCGCCCATCTCACTAAGAAGGTATTGGTCGAGGTACTCAAATAACCTTCAATTTAAGAACTTGAAATACAAGATGTGATCACTGAAGAGGGACCAAATTGGATGACTCGCATCATAAAGTTCCTAAAAAATGGTGAGTTACCTGATGACCAAACAGAGGCTGAAAGGGTTCGAATTAAATCAAGACAATATGTGTTGCAAGGGGATATTATTTACAAAAAAGGTTATCTCGCTCCACTACTTCGACGTGTAGGCCCCGAATAAAGCCAATATCTGATCAAGGAAATCCATGAAGGAATATGTGAGACTCATTGTGGTCCAAGGTCAGTGGTAGTGAAGCTTATAAACCTTGGACACTTTTGGCCCTCCATGCACCGAGACACATCTGAACAGCTACGAAAATGCGAAGCTTGTCAGCTACATGCAACGGTTCCCAAAAGCCCAAAACATGATCTTGCTCCCATCACTTCAGCTTGGCCATTCCACAAATGGGGAATGGACACTGTCGGAAAATTCTCACCCACTAAAGGAGGAGTTAAGTTCCTACTTATAGTCATGGACTATTTCACTAAATGGCCTGAAGGTAAGCCATTAGGAAGAATCTCAAGAAAGAAAATCATTGAATTCATGTCGGAAAACATCATCTGCGGCTTTAGGATTCCTGGTGTGTTAGTCAGGGACAATGGCAAGCAGTTTGTTGAGAAGCCTTTTGGTTCATGGTGCAAGGAGTACCAGATAACATAAGTGTTCAGTTCGGTCGCCTATCCCCAATCCTATGGCTAGGTTTAAAGGATGAACGACGGAATTGTCAAAGTGAAAAAAGCTAGGTTGGGATGACACGCCAACAAATGGCTTGAAGAGCTTCCCAACGTTCTATGGGTGATCCAAACAACAGAAAAAACAGGTCACAAAAAGACACCTATAGCCTGGTTTTCGGATCAGAGTTTGTAATCCCACCCGAAATAGGGGTCACCACAGTTTGAACCTTCCACATGGATGCCAAAGCCAATGAGAATGAAACCATGTTAACTCTCGACCTCCTAGAATAAGCTCGAAACCTAGCGGCTATAAGGGAAGAAAAATACAAAAAGAAGATGGAATCTTATTTCAAAACCCGAGTGAAGCATGGACATTTCAATGCTGGAGATTTGGTTCTTTGAAACAATGAAGCCAACAAGAAAAAAAGCCAAGGAAAACACGGCCCCAGGTGGGAGGGTCCCTACACCATTCTTGATGCACACAAAGGAGCATCATACAAGCTAGTCGATACAGATGGCAAGAAGCTTCCTCGCTACTAGAACCGTAAAAACCTTAAAAGGTTCTATGTGTAACTCGAATGCCTTAGGAAATGTCCAAATTCCTAAAACATGTTCTATCTTTCCTATGTAACCTTAATATGTTTAATGAATGAATTATGGCATTCTCTTTTAAAACTTATCTTTCTATCCTATAGTCAGGTTGAGAACCTTGCAACAAACTGTAGGAGGATCGGTTTTAGTAAAAACGTTTAGGTGATCATACAAGTCTAACAAATCCAGGTGCGGAAACCCTAGATTGTTTACAATATGATACGAATCGAATCAAACACACAAAAGTACCTTTTCAATATCCATTCTCATTAATAAACTTGATTAAAGATCTTTACAATTGAGATTACAAGTTAATAAATCAAGATCAGAAAGGTTAAAACACAGAGAGAACTTCTAGACCAGACACAAGACTCAAAATGGCAAAAGTTATACAGTTATCAAAATGTCAAGCTTATATACTAGTCTACATTCGACCTCACGATGAGGTCGAATGAGTACCTTCGACCAAACCATAAGCTCAAACCTGTCTCTATCTTGAATTCTCTTCCTTCGACCAAACTGTTTCTACTTTATTTATCCAATCCAAAGCATTAGTCGCAAATGTGCATCTACAAACTCCCCCTCGACTATTGTTTGGATTGTTGGCGTTGATAATCGAGCGTCTTTTTCATCAGCTTGATACGTAAATTTGCCTTCTGCTCTTTAGTCATCACTAGTTCAGAAGTTGGTTTTGCTTTCTTCTTTGCTTTCTGAATCTTCACAAACTTTCCCAACTTTTTATCGCAATCACAACCTGCATTGACATCCCATGCGAAACACAAGCATACCACATGATGGTATTTCAGCGCTTGTTCACGATCCTTCTCTTCGCAGTATATATGATTGTAATACAGCATGATAATATCCTCATACGAACAATTTATCAGCCACATGGGGATCAAAGATATGGATCTTCTTATATTCTCCCCGTTTGTCCTGCAATAACTTGACAGCTTCTGCGGTTCTCCAATCGTAGTACCACATGACAAACTCTTTACTGAAGTGTTGTTGAATCGGCATCAATGGAATATGCTTCAGCACAGTTGGTGGTTTATACTTTGACGTCACCTAGTTCAGACTAGTGATTTGATCAATCTCTTTATGAACTATCCTTTTAGGATACTGTGGGGTAAACACATCCCATCTAGTTCTGCTCTCTCTAGCCATACGATCTGCGAAATAACCAACTGCATCATTGTTCACAGTTGCTCCAGTCATAGTATGTCGGCAGATATCTCGCACAGCCCAGTAAGGTAGTGTCTTAATATCATGGAATCTGTCAAAGTACAGAATCCCTTTTTCCCACTTCACAGCAACACACCTCATATCATCAGACTCATTATACTCTAACTCATACCTCATATCATCAGACTCAAATATCTCTAGAAATTTTCCAGTCAGCTCAATCGTCTACACTTTCTGTGTCAACATCTGACGATATAACATCTTGTCATTATCTGATAAAGCTCTAATCTTGTCATTCCAGAAAATACTATCATCATCAGTATTTCCAACAGGCGCTTTCTTCGAGCTAGATTCACCTGCATCTTTATGAGATTCCCTCTTCTCATACCGATACTTATCTGTATCATCATCATCAGCAGCAGCAAAACTGTCATCATCAGAACCTTCTCCGGAACCATCATTATCATCATCTTTCTTTTTCTCAGGAGCATCACCAGCATCCTGATCCAAATCCTCATTGTCCTCTTCTTCATCATCTTCAGACTCAGATGGTTCAAAATCAACTTATTCTTCTTCAGGTTCTTTATCCTCTTCTCCAGCTTTCAATTGTGGAACTTTTGAATATAAATCATCAATAAGCTTTTTCATACTCTTATTGTTCGTTCTCATCTTCTTGTTCTCAAGCTTCATAGTAATGATTCTTCGTGTGTTTCTCTGTTCATGTAATAACAATGTCTGATTTTCTTCCTGAAGTTGTTTAATCTTCGCTTCCAATGTCTCTTGACTTTCTTGGGAAGATACAACAACCTCTAACATCTTCTTATCATTCTTTCTCAGTTGTTCTATCTCCTGCTGTTGCTGGTTAATCACCTTCATCATATCAGCAAGCTTCTGATTAACTGCATCCATCACATCACTAGACACAGTAACCTGAGGTGTAGAAGCCTCAGCAACAGGAGATTTCTTCTTCTTAAACTTATTCAACACACTTTCCAAAGTAACTTCGAAATCTGCAGAAGGATTCACCGATGTATCTACAACAGATTTCATAGATTTCTTCGCTACTGGGGATGTCACAGGTGTAGCAGCTTTTGAACTACTAATCTCAGGAACTTTATTTCCTGCAACTAAAATCTCTATCTCCTTGTCTCTCTTCTGTTTAGGATTAGATTTCTTAGTCATTGAATTGAACTTCGACTTAAGAATCTTTTCACCAGCAACTGGAGATCCAACAAAATCTAAATTCTCCAGTCCAAGTTCTCCTTCTTCAACAACTATTGGACTTTTCTGTCTCTGTTCTTCAATTGACTTATTCAGACTTTCAATCTCACCAGCCTCAGTGGCCTTGGGCTTGGTGGATTTAACAGTTTCATTACCTGAATCCCAATCTTCATTGTCTTGAGTCTCTTCAGAATCAGCAGACTCCTCATTAACCAACAATGTCTTGGTTTTACCAGACTTTTTCTTTCTAGCCATGGTTTTATGTCTCTTAGGTGCGGCTTCTTCAACTACCTTAGCCTTTCCTTTTCCGGACTTTGCACCTTTGTTGATCACCTGTCACTTTCTTTTTGCTTCAGGATCAACAACATGTAAAGGATTATCAGCATTAGATTCACTACCATCATTCCTTGCCTTGTTCTCACCTAGATCCTTATAACCTGGATTAATCAAGTGACCAAATAGATTCTTATGAGGTGGTCTCTCATTCTCTGGAACACCCTTATACGCTTTCATCCTGCTTAGCGTACTCAAATTCATATGATGCTGAACCAGAACTTGTGTTGGATCTTTCCTCATAGTAGAATACTTCTTGTCAAAAATCATCTGCAGAAACCTTGGATACATGAGAAACTTGTCAACCTTCAACCCTTTCAGTACTTCCAGCATGTGATCAAATATCATCCCAGACACGTTAAACGGTTTGTTCAAAATCAACGCAACCAATAATGAACTTATGCTGCTTCTCATCACGTCATATCCACCACGAACTGGTCCGAAAACATGTAAAACCACATGTGCCAAATACTTTAATTGTGGACACAGCTTCGCCTTGTGTAATAGACCATTAGTGATAGGACCGTTGTATTTCATCCTGAGAATGCATAGTCTCTGCTCAATCCATGATAACTTCCTCTGATCTTGTGACACCCGGCAAATTCTGGTTAACAACGTTGTCTAGATTAAAGTCTACCTTAGCGAGTCACGCATATATTATACTTAACTAGGGTTAGCTAGATAGCTAGATAGGACATACGTGCATTGTTGTGAGTTAATATGTGATTACATGATTAGTGAACCTCGGACGTTGGTGAATAATAAACTTATGTGTCTCGGTGATATCTGACAAACTTATGTGAAAACCATACGTGATTATGTGAACCTAAACCGAACACGTTAATAAAAATCATTAAAAGTGGAGCATGAGGTTGATTAGGGTCTTAACGCATGGGGTTACACTTGTTACGGTCCGAAATAACGAAAACGTCGATGGATAACGCGTCGGGAGGCGAAACGAAGCAAAAGCGCGCGCCTCAGACCTGTGAGCGGCCGCTCACAGGCTCCGAGCGGCCGCTCGAATCTCCCTGACGGGTCTAAACCGCCTCAAACTCATATTTAAGCATCCTTAACCCCCATGCAACCCCCATACTCAACCCTAATCGCCCCCTTACTGCCCCACACGATTATTTCACTCCAAAAACTCCTGCTAAGGCTCAAGATCATCAATTGGGAGGCTCCAAGGCGCGCGATTGATTGATTTGAAGAGCTAAGGGTATAACTTATGATTTCTTACGCTTTTACCTTATGTTTTTACTATAAAAATCATATAACAAGTTTGTCCAGGTCTGAATGGGTTTAAGAAACATTAAAACATGAGTCTTTTTGAAGATTAAACGGATTAAACATATTAATAAACGCTTAGTAACATCATAGGATACTTGTTGCGCAAGTTATTGGTGTTTTGATCCTTAAAGCTTTGATCTTGACATGTTTAATAATAGAATCTGATGGGAATAGGTATTAGGAATGTTGTGTGTTGATGATTGATGGTTGTTAATTGTTTTTATGCACACGGTAGGCGAGTAAAGTATGATTTAGGCGAAACTAAAATCTGGACAGAATGATTAGTTGAACTTGTAGGAGCTGTAACACGGCCCTAACACAATGATTTTTGTGTTTGGATTTAAGACTAAACAAAAATAGGTATTGTCAAGTGAATCCCAAAGAAAATTCAGTAAAAATTTGGGAGGATAACTTACTGATTTACTATTTTAAAAGAATTCGTTTTGATGGCGCACAATCTGTCCTGAAAACACAGATTGTGTATTATGTGCTTATGTGATTAATTGAGGTCTTAGGTGATCTGGAATTGATATATAACTGAAGTACACTTGTTTGTGACACATACGGGATGTAGAAACTAATGGTAACCAACTCATTAACCAACGAGTCCGTAGGGTTTACTATTGCATGTAGAATCACTAGGCGTCGCATACACACTTTTGAACATTTAAAACGCCTTGGACAAACGAGTTATATGGTGTAATGATATTACGCCTATACTCACTTAATGACACTGTTATTAGGGTGTCGGTAGCATATATTACTTGCTGTTCGGATTCTTTGCTTGCACGTTAAGGTGAGTTTACGGCCCCTCTTTTAACTGGTTTCACTTTTTGGGGGAGAAAACATATGTTAAACTTATGTTTTGGTAACAACTGTCATACTATGGGTTTCTATGGTTTACTATACGATCTTTGGAAGTCCCGGGGAAAACCATGAATGTGCGGGTTAGCACAACGGGGAAATGTGAATAGATCTATTGGGAGTGACCAACCCCGCTCGTCGGCTTGGAGGGTCGGCGAGTGCATATTGTCTCAAACAGGAACAGGTTTACTATTCGGGCACGACATCTGGTTTGCGAGTTAGTAATGGTTTTCCAATCGTAGAAGTAACAAAACATACGCCTAGCTAGCGTACTTTGGTTTGCAAATTGATATAGTATGGACAGGTTGAACTTGGTACTTTAATTACAAACCTGTGAACTCACCAGCATTTTTGTGCTGACGTAACTCTTACATGTTTTCTCAGGTCGCTAAGGTAGCACAACGGAACTAGGGCGCACGCGTCTGCACGGCGTCTAGTTAGGATTGCATGGTTTTCGAACATTGAATAATTTGGTTTACTTTTGGATTATGTTTTGAGAATAAGCTTCCGCTGTATTTGGGGATTTTAAACTATGTTTTTGAAATTGCATATGTTCATTTAGATTTGTTTATTGTGATCGTTGACTTGGATCCTGGTTTGTCATGCGCCTCGCGGTAAAACTCCGCAAGTGGATTTTGAGGGTGTGACAGATCTGTCGGAGAATCATGCAAAATAAGTGCTTCCCGGATATCTTGTTCAGTAACTAACACCAATTCGCCATGTATTTTGCTTCTGATTGCTGTCTTGTTCTCCCAAAAGTTTATAACAGCGTTCTCCCAGAATTCTACTTGATGATCTCTGTAAATAGAAATTGGAGTAGCAATGGCGTACAAAACTCTGCAATGTCTGAGAAAATCTACAATCCTAGCGAAGGCTACATGTTGTTTCACCTCGCCTATATACGTACAGAAATTATGATCTACTTCAAAAATCAACTCCTTCGGTTTCTCTGGTTCTGCAGTCTGTTTTTCTGAATTCTGTTGTTGTTCAGCCATTTTGAAATCAGCAAAACAAAAATATGAAAATTCGTCAAAATCGGATAAAATTTGAAATTTGGTCAAAAGTTCTTTCTTCGACCCCAACGTGGGTTCGAATGAAGAAATTCTGTGGTTCGAATGTACGAAATTGGTTCGAATGTGGAAATGTTTTAAAAAACTTGTTCATTCGACCAAAATCCTACCTTCGACCGTTTTCAGCTACATTCGACCCTTTAAATTTGGTCGAATGTACCTGTTCTTGACCAGAATTTTTCAAAATCAAATTCAGTCCATTTAAACATCAGATTTTTGTTTGAATACCATCAAATATGGCCGATTATCATTTCCTAACAATCAATTTCAATTATCAATCAGTTTTCGTTGGTTTTCAATCAAAATCTAGGTTTAATAGGTTTTAAACAATCGATTAAATTGATTAGATTGTTGTTATTGGTCTGGATTTTGATCTACTCTCCCCCTAAAACTAATGACAACTGATTTCCAATGATCAATTGCATCAAAATAACACAGGTTCAAGTCCAAATTGATGAATAAGGGTTCTAGGAACAAAAATGATGATTCTGATGTGATTATCCAGTGAATACCTGTAAATTTGGTGTTCAAAATGATCACAAATGTCTTAGGAACACAATGATATAATCTAGAAATCAAAATGAAAATTACCTCCCCAAATCAGAATTTTGAAATTTGTTTCAGAATTAGGGTTCGAAAGAGAAACTGATATATATATATATATATATATATATATATATAGGGGTGTACATTCGACCTGTTTTGGGGTTCGAAGGAGAAGCTTTAGCTTCCTTCGACCCTACTGAAAGGCTCGAATGAAAAACTAAAGGGCTCGAATGAAAGATTTTCATATGAACACTCTCCTTCGACCTTTTTCAAAGGTTCGAATGTATCCTCATTTGTACCTTCGACCCATCGAAGGGGTGAATGAACAAATGGAAAACTGAAATTTTTACCAAATCTCAAAATCGAATCCCGTTTAAACATTTTCAAACTTTTTCACTTTCAAACATTCATCATTTTGCATTTAAAAGTCACAAAACTCAAATGGTCAGTCAAACTTCAGAAAATCACCATCAACCACCATCGGTTATCAAAACAAATCAGAAATGTAAAATCTTTTGGATTTTCTGAAATTTTTGTTAAAAACACCTAAAATCTTTTTGAGATTTTGATATTTTTGACAATAAAATGTAAAATGCAGAAATGTAAACACAAAGCAGTAATTGTTTTGTGATTTCCGGTAAGAGGATCATATCAGTTTTTGAGAAATCTGATCACACCGTTGATCATTAGTGTTTATTATCATTAAAGACAATGTGTGATCCGGAAATTGATGATATTGTTATCCACATAAGCTCACATGCAAACTGTTATGCAATGCTTGATACGGCTACGTATATTATAAACTAAATTGTATGTGGTTCCCACGCACACAACATACTTCCGTATCAAGGAAATTTTGCATAAAGACTCATTGTAACGCGTGATTATGCTTTCGTTATCTGTAATTTACAAGGTATTGAGGCACAAAGGTGTACAGGTCAGCAACTCAATGCTACAAAGTAACTTGTGCACTCTACCAGGTTGAGGGCTTATATCAATCAGGATTTGATTATCATCATACATTGAAAGTTCCTCAATTCAGTAACTTTAGGTTTTGACACTAACGCTCTTTTATAAAGATACCCTGTCTGATCTAGGTCTGTAAAACCTTACGACCGAAGATCAGATAGGCTATCCCCAGATAACTAATAACATAACGACCCGAGACCTCCGAATTTTGTACAAAAACCCTATCAAACGAAATTACGGTACTAAGACCATATGCCCATGAGGTGTTCATCCACATAACAATTCATTTGAAATGTATGTATCAGACATGCAGTAATAGGTCTACGAAGCCTACCAGCACATCACATAGATTCAACACACGCCTTATATAGCATTTCAAATCTTTAGCATGTGTCAGATCCCCACTGATGTACTATCATTTTCTCTTTTAATCCTGGAAAATCATTTTGGGTTTTTCTGATTTTTAGGGCTTTTTGGTTTTTTTTCAATGTTTTTGGTTTTTCTGAAAATCTAAAGACTCCCCCTAAAATGTAAAATATATTTTTGGATTTTTTATTTTTCTAAAAAACAGTAAAAACTAAAATAAAGTGATAAACCAAGGTGATGATTAGTCTTGTTTTTCTTTTACACCATTAGCTTTTAATAAAAATTCGAATCTTGTTCTACCAAAAGCTTTGGTAAAAAGATCAGCACGTTGATAATCAGTGTGGATTTTGACCATGTCAATCAACCCTTTATCATAACAATCATGGATGAAGTGATACTTAATCTGGATATGTTTAGCCTTAGAGTGATTGTTCATGTCTTTCGTGAGTGCTATGGCAGCTTCATTATCACAATAAATTGGGGTTTTAAGATATTGCAAACCGTAATCTCTCATCTGCTGTTGAATCCACAGAACCTGTGAGCAACAACCAGAAGCTGCTACATATTCTGCTTCACAAGTAGATAGAGCGACCACTGTCTGCTTCTTACACTACCAGATCACAAGCCTGCTCCCAAAGAATTGGCATCCAGCCGTTTTAGACTTACTGTCTTTGTCACAGCCACCGAAATCTGCATCACTTAAAGCAACAAAGTCAAAATTATCATAATTAGGGTACCATAGTCCTCTCGACGGACAACCTTTCAGATATCTAAGGATTCGTTTGACGGCTGTTAGATGACTCTGTTTCGGCTTCGATTGAAATCGTGCACAGAGACATGTTGCGAACATAATGTCTGGACGAGATGCAGTAAGATACATCAACGATCCGACAATGGCTCGATAAGTAAATGGATCAATGAGCTCCGCCTTAGCGTCAACTCCAATCCCGTGATTAGGTTGTATTGGGGTATCAATAGGCTTGGAATCTTCCATCTGGAATCAGCTCAAGACTTCAGATACGTATTTCGTCTGATGGATGAAAATGCACGTTGGCAATTGCTCCACCTGCAAGCCTAGGAAAAACTGCATTTCTCCCATTGCACTCATCTCGAACTTCTCCTGCATAACTCTTTCAAATTCTCTGCACAAAAGTTCGTTAGTTGAACCAAAAATAATATCGTCAACATATATCTGAATAAGAAGCAAGTCACCTTCTATTCTTTTCGTGAACAGGGTATAGTCGACCAAACCTCGTTTGAATCCATTAGAAAGTAGGTACGTGCTCAGCTCCTCATACCATTGGCGTGGAGCTTGTTGCAACCCGTAAAGTTCTTTATTTAGAACGTAAACCTTATCCCGGTGGATAAGATCTTCAAAGCCTGGTGGTTGACCAACGTAAAACTCTTCCTTGACCACACCGTACAAAAATGCGCTCTTAACATCCATTTGATACACCTTAAATTTCTTGTATGAGGAAAACGCTAGAAGCATTCGAATAGCTTCTATACGTGCCACAGGTGCATAAACTTCGTTGTAATCGATTCCCTCAGTTTGACTAAAACCTTGAATGACCAATCGAGCTTTATTTCGTACGATTACGCCTTGATCATCCTTTTTACACTTAAACACCTATTTCGTACCAATCTTCTTTCTTCCTGGAGGTAAATATGTAAGTGTCCAGACTCCCAGCTTCTGAAACTGCAACAATTCCTCTTGCATCACTTCAACCCAAGCATCATCTAATAGAGCGTCTTTGTATGTCCGCAGCTCCACCTGCGAAACATAACAAGCAAAAGACCAATCATTCAGAAAACCAGATTTTTGAATTTTAGCATAAAGGGCTAGGGCTCCGAGGTTATCATGTGAAGTTGCACGATAAAGTTGTCCTCTAGTCATGACACTGCTTCCGGGATGACCAATAACTTGCTCAAGTGGATGAATCTGATGTATCCGAGATTCCGGATAATCAGGAACTTGAACTCCAGTTTGAGTAGTTAGATTCTCTCCCGCATCCAGATCATTACCCATATTTGATAATGAAGCAACATCTGGATTTGGGTTCACTGGTGGTTCCTCCATTGCATGATCTAGAATAGCTTCACTGGTGACATCATCATCATCTTCCGACTCTATGAATTAAGAGTAGTCAAAGCTTCTTGGAACACTTCATCTTCATTAGCAGGAACATTGGTATCATTAGAAGCTGTTTGAGGAGTTACAGTGATCGGATGCACCAACGGTGATGTCATTGCATTTTCACACTCGTAATAAAGTCTTAATACAGCCTCTTCAACCAAGTTATCTAGATTGAATGATTCAAAGAAGTCTTTGTAATCAAACATCCAATCTGGACCGCTTCCCTGTACGTTCTGAGTATATCGTTGAACTTCAATGTTAGCCCACTCCTCTACCTGAGGAGTTCATTTGTTGAATACCCATTTGAGCGGAGATGCATATCCAACAAAGAATCCATCTTCAGCTTTCGGTGCAAACTTCTCAGTCGGATTTAACATCGTACAAGGTGCTCCAAATGGTTCTAGATACTCCGAATTCGGCTTTCGTCTATTCAACGGTTCATAAGAAGTTTTGCCAAACATCTTCACTGTTAATACACGATTCCGAGTATAACAAGCTGCGTAAATAGCTTCATTCCAGAACATTACTGGAAGATTAGAATCCACAAGCATTGTTCATGCCATTTCGATTAGAGTCCTATTTTTCCTTTCAACAACACCATTCTGTTGTGGAGTGTACGGAGCACTATATTCATGATGAATTCCTTTGTTTTCACAAAGTGCATCCATTTGGGAATTCTTGAACACCGTCCCGTTGTCACTACGAATCCTTTTGATCTTCAATCCGTAAACATTCTCCAAACGGGTGAACAAAACTTTCAAATTGTTAAACGTGTCGCTTTTGTGTTGCAAACACATCACCCACGAAAATCTAGAGTAATCATCAGTAACCACAAGACAGTAAAGTTCTCCAACATGACTCTTACACTTGACAGGTCCGAAAAGGTCCATATTCAAACGCTCAAGTGGCATATCTACAGAATTCACTTTCTTCGGTTTGTGGGATTGTTTGTGCTATTTGCCCTTCTTGCAACTCACACATTTGTCATTGAGATGAAAATGTTTTACGTTAACCCCTTCTACAAGCCCATTCTTCACCAAATGATTCATTTCTCTGTAGCCTTGGATAGAAAACATGTAACTTGGCCCTAGGTTGTCATCGCCTTGCTCATATCAAGAATATACAGATTGTTGACTCTTGGTGCTCTCAGCATAATCCACTCTTTTGGAATGACAAAGCCGGGTTTCAGAATATAGCAAGATTTATCATCAAAATGTACAGAAAACGGCTTGTCACAAATCTGACTGACACTTAACAGATTATAATCAATCTGCTTTACGTAAGATATTCTTTCAAAGCTTACAATCCCATTGCTCACACTTCCTTCCATTGTTATATAACCTCCTTTATTACCCGCAAACGCTACATATCCTCTATTCACATTCTTGATGTCGAATAAAAGCGTTAAGTCTCTGGTCATGTGTCCAGAAGCTCCACTGTCGACAATCCAAAGACTGCTAACAGGGCCAGCTGGAGCTCCCTGCACCATTCAAAGAAATGATTAGATTTTTCAGGGGACCCAAGCGTGCTTGGTCTTGGGTCTTTGAACGTTAAGCTTCAAAGAATCATTATCAACAACTTTAGGTTTACAATCGATCTTTTTCCGATCATTCAAACCTTTCTCTTCTTTAACTTTCACATTTTCAGTTGAGGTGGAAGCACCTGGAGAACCCACTGGTGACCAAAGTTGTTCAGAACGTTTATGAATCCTAATTTGAGACTTTTGAGTCACAGCAGGTTTCTTAGTGTCATTCACAAATGAAACTTTCTTGGTTACCTTCTCTGATTTAACAGATTTAGGTCCAACTTGTGACTTAACAGCAGGTTTAGGAATAACCTTTTGCTTGTCATTAGTTGAGTTCACCACTGGTTTCTTTAAGTGTTTCGCCATAGCAATCTTGTTTCGATGATCATAGACAAACTGACGACTATCCCTCTTTTGAAAATAACGACATTGATTGTAAAATGGTGGTCTTTGAGGGATAAAGTGTTGTTGTGGATACCTATGATTATTGACTGGACTTTGATACGGTTGCTTATGCTCAACTTCGTGCCTCTTATGTCGCACATACGGGCAGTGAGTAAGTAAATGCCCTCTCTCCCCACATTTGTAACACGCACGGTACTCTTCAAATACATTTTTATCTCCCGGTTTAGCATATGAAGTGATCGGAAATTGATCATCAACACATCTACATCTTAAACTCATTGGAGCTGGGTCCATTGAGTAAGTCGGGTCGAAAAATGCATTCGCCTTTTCTTTAGGCTTGATGAATTCAGTGACATGAACCTTGGGTTCTTTGTGAGTATCACAATGCAATTTCTTCAAAAGTTCTGGAGGAAAGTCATTGGTCCTTTCGTGTTTAGGAAACCAAATTGTACTTTCCTGCCATATTTTGTCAATTTTTGAATAATTCACAAATTTTATCGGATACTCCTCGTCAGAGATGATCTTATCGGATCCTTCCATCCGATAGAACACTTTGACGGGTTTGTCAACTGAATCATCTTTCTCAATCTTTTTCACATTGTTAGTAACTGATTGATTCTTTCGATGTGCATTAGCCTGAGGATAAGAAAACTGAGAAGGTGAAACTGGTTCATTCGTGATAATGTGATTTTCCAAAGGAATATCACTACCTTCTTTTGGTTTCTCATCTTCAGTGTCTGAATCATCAGTCACTGGAACCACTCCCTCATCATTAAGTCCGAGTATCGGTCTCACATCAGAATGTGGATCTCCAATACTTGAAGTATTGGATTCATTGTCTGATGTGGAGTCGGACCTAACTGAACTCTCCGGTGTTACTGTGTTGAAGTTATGATTCTCAAGCAACACTGGAGAAGGAACAGATATGTAGTTTGCACTAATGATGGTTCCTCAATAATATGGTTAACAACATAAGCAATGTGCTTATAGTTCTCTAACGTCTTAATGACTTTCTCAGCAAAACACTTGACAGTTGCCATTTCCAGTTTAGTGTTTTCAAGTTCATTTATATAATTGTTAATGTCAAGTTGTTTTAAAGCAAGGGTTTTCTTTAGTTCAGAAATGTCCTTTGTATACCCTTCAAGTGTTCTGTTGAACTCAAATGAATCCTTACGATGAGATTGAATGTTGATTCTAGCACTCTCAAGATTAACCCTGAGTTGCCTGTTTTCCTCAGTCAATATATCGCAAGTACCACAATACTTATCACTATTCATGTCAGTTGTAGATTCAGAACATACCGGTTTTGGAGCATCAGTCATAACCACCAAAGGGAAATGAGCCTCCTTCCCTGCAAAGAACTTGGAGTAGTCAATCTTGGTGAAAGCATCATCAATAATACACGATTTCCTGGTCATTAAGAAATCTGCTTCGGCTAACAGCTGATCAATATCATCATCTAAAGAATTAGCACTCGCTTCAGAATCAGCTTCACTTTCAGAGTCAGAATAAACAGATTCAGGTTCATCAGGAACTTTAGTGACAGAATCAATAATAGTTCCTGAAACCTTCTCATCAGTAAGCTCTTCGATCTTCTCAGCAACAGAAACCTAAGTATCTTCGACAATCTCCTCAATCACCACCTCAGACACCTTTTCAGACTCCAAAACTTCTTCAACTATCATCGGCTCCTCAATATCCACCTTATTAGCATAATAAGGTACATTCCCAGTAGTAATCTCCTCAACTCCCAATTGCATTCCCGTCCAGTCATAACCCTTATCCTTCTGTATCACCAAAGCCTGATTTTGGGTTTCGGTTTGTGTTTGGCTATTTGGTGTGGAAATAGGAATAATGGTTCTAGTTGGGTTATTTGGAGATTGAGTTTGAGTTTGGTTAGGTGTAGTTGATTGTCTAGTATTGGTGTTTTGTGAGGTGTTTTGTCGGTTTTGGAAATTGTTTTGTTGTGGATAGGTGTTGTTGTTTTGGCTCTGGTAAGTTACCTGATTCTGTGATTGGCGGTTTTGATAATTCGAGTTAAAAGGGTTCATGTTACCTTGCTGCATCGGTTGTGTGCATTCTCTCTTGAAATGACCTCTACCACCATAGTTGAAACATGTGACTTTGGCTTTGTTGAAGCCGTATGTGGTATTTGGTGAGGTTGCAAAATCTGTTCTACCTGTTTTCTCAATAAACTATGTCGCCATTCTCATCACACTGGCGAACACCCATTAAATGTCAATCAATTCCATTTCCTCCTTATCAATTTGGACATAATCTTCATTAGTAAGATTATTATTCCCAATCTAACTCGCCACCAGTCCATTATAAGATGCAACCATTGCATAAACCAAAGCAATGTGTTGCTGAGCAACTTTAACTGTGACATTATTCATGTTGGAAGTTTCCAACACGACTGGGCTTTGGCTAGATGAAACTTGTGGTGATGGTGGAACATACTATTGTTGTTGAGGTGTGCTAGATGTGTAATATGCTGTGGACATTTGAAGTTGTGGAGGAATCTAAGAATTTGTGGTGTAGTTTGGTGGATAGGTTGATGTTTGTGCAAGATAGTTGATTGGTTGTCTTGGAGGTTCAACGACACTCGAAACACAAGCTATATGTGGCGCTACATTACCTGCCACACTTGAACCGGACACAGAAGTGGATGAAGAAGCATGATACAGTTCCGGATTTTGTGGAATTTGTGATCGTCTAGATTTCCTCTTCTCCTCTAACTCTTTGTTCTCCAACTTCTGAATAAGCTCGTTGATAGTCCAGTATTGGTAAGCATCCTTCTCTTTCAAAACCTCAATGTGTTGATTCCAATACGGTGGTAAAGAATCAGCAAATTTATCAACCAACTCGGACATAGGAATCTTGATGTCATAATTCGACAACTCAGTCAACAAATGACAATATCTCGGTATTAGCTACTTCAGAGTCTCATTCCCCACATAACTAAAGTTCTCAAATTCTTTCTTCAGTTCTTCCACCTTCAATCTCCTCGTCTTATCATTCCCGTCATGCCTGTTCTTCAGCATATCCCAAAGCTGCTTGGATGTGGTACACGATCCAAATTGATGAAGTAGATCGGTAGTCAATGCTTGAGATATCTGTGAGAAAGCCTTCTTCTCCATAGCAAACTTTTTTTTCTCATCATCAGATAAACCATCGAGTGGAATCGGTTCACCTGTGTTCTCTAAACATGGAGCTACATATCCCTTAGCAATCATCTGCCACGCCTCTGTTCCTTCCAATCCCATTCCTTCAAGATGTATCTTGAATTTCTTTTGCCACTGATTATACTCTGCCATGTCCATAAGCTTTGGAGGGCGATTTCCACTACCTGAAGACAAACCATTTATTAGAGTAGAAATAGCATTAGTGGTTTGAGAGTGTACCGTTGCTGCTGCAATGCCCCAATAATCTGTCGTCGGCTGCTGTGGAGGTTGAGTAACAGATGGTATCGAACTAGTCATAGCAAGATAATTGATCGGCTGAGATGACTGAGTGTTCATCTTTTAAGAAGCTACATCCCATGGGTTCACTGGAACGTTTTGTTGTTGTGTTGTTGCTGGCCTTGGTGTCATAGGAAATCCCCACATGTTGTCCATAATGTCCAAGATGTAAACACTTAGAAAAATTTCCTAAAAACAAGCTTCGTTCGACCTCTATAGTGAAAACGTGGGTTCGAAGGAAGGATAAACCTAGGTTCGACCCTCTAAGACAGACTCGAATGTTACAATGAAACACACAAGACTCACGTTCGACCACAGTAAGTCTTCTTTCGACCTCCCGGTTGGTTGAAGGAACAACAACTGGTCGAATGTACAGACAACACACAAGAAAAGTTGTGGTTCGACCTAAAAATCCCATATTCGACCTGAGAAGACCTTGGTTCGACCAAAAACTTACACGTTCGACCTAATTCTCTTTGGTTCGACCTGACCCATTTGAAAAACGGTTATTCTTTGAAAATAAGTTAATTTGATCCAAATTTTTCAAAAGTTTATCAATTTTGATGATCTTAATTAGGTTATGCTCGGATTTGAATGTAGATCAACTTTAACAAGTGAAACTTTTAATTTTATCCATGAAATCTTATCCAAATCAATAAATTTCCAAATAAACTAAAAGTTTTATCAAAACCGGAAAATATTTGGACAATTTTAGATCAAATTCAGTTCAAAACATATCAAATTGTAGTTGTATGATCTTGTAGGCTCTGATACCACTTTGTAGGAGGATCGGTTTTAGTAAAAACGTTTAGGTGATCATACAAGTCTAACAAATCCAGGTGCGGAAACCCTAGATTGTTTTCAATATGATACGAATCGAATCAAGCACACAAAAGTACCTTTTCAATATCCATTCTCATTAATAAACTTGATTAAAGATCTTTACAATTGAGATTACAAGTTAATAAATCAAGATCAGAAAGGTTAAAACACAGAGAGAATTTCTAGACCAGACACAAGACTCAAAATGGCAAAAGTTATAAAGTTATCAAAATGTCAAGCTTATATACTAGTCTACATTCGACCTCACAATGAGGTCGAATGAGTACCTTCGACCAAACCATAAGCTCGAACCTGTCTCTGTCTTGAATTCTCTTCCTTCGACCAAACTGTTTCTTCCTTCGACCATCTAAAACTACCTTTGACCTCCCGAAATCACACAAAACACTTTATTTATCCAATCCAAAGCATTAGTCGCAAATGTGCATCTACATAAACTCCATGGCAGGGGCCATGTAAGGGGATGAGCTCCGAGGCCACATCTGTAACACCCCAACCGATAGCGGAATTATCGAGGTGTCATGTAGTGATGATTGTTCAAAAGCTCATGGTACTAAAGTGTAAATATTTTATTCAATGCTTCAAGTATAATTACAAACATTCATGAAAAACAAATACAATTTCCACACGGTGTCTGGGTTAAGTCATTACTAAGTCCAAATGTCATTCATGAAGTATCTCAACAAACAACCTGAAATAAATAATGTTGGTGAGAATACTCAGTTTGTATACGTATAATATGGATATGAAAATGTTTTACAATTCAAGTGTCATGATTTATTCAAGGCAAATATGGAAAACACGTAAATACACAACGCGGGCCAAAATCAAACCTCTTATTTTGACAAAGATTAAAGCATTGACAATGACCTGGGACTTCCCACACACATAGGTACTTTCCACTAGGCGGGTTGTCAATCCAAATAGCGCTATTCATTTTTAAAGTCGGCTAGCTAAGTTAATGATTTTGTAGCGATTGCATGTGTACTACGTTTATGTTTAAGCACAAAACACAAGAATTCAAGCATAACATGTATATGAATTGTATGTAAAACGTTTATGAATAAGTGCATGTGTATGTTTAATATGTGTACATGAATCACCCTAAAAGTGTAAAAATGAAAAGGGATAAGTACACTCAATGTTTGCGAAAGTGATCAAAATCCAACTTAAGCCATCGTGAGTTAGAGAACCGAGAATTCCAAAGAATTCTACCTATAACGTTTAAGAATACTAATAAGGGAAATGTCTAAAAAGTCTAAATCATTAAGGTTTGCTACGTCAATTTGGTGAATTAGAGTTTTTGCGATAAATCAAATTAATATAAAACGTGTGTCTCCCAAAAATAATATGATTAAAGGCTATAGAGATGATTAGGTAATATAATTATTACCAATTGAATATTCAATTATAAATCAACTCCAATTAGTTGGGATAAAAGAATTAAATTAATTGATTTAAACAATAATTGTAAATAATTACAATAATGTGAACAAATAAATATAAGTTACACAAATAAGTCAAATTTTTATAATTATGACTTTGGAGCATAAAAATGTTTCTGTTTTTATAAAAATTTTATTTATAAAACAGCTTTTAAGTACTATGAATTAATAAATGATTTATTGTATTTAAATAAGTATAAATACAACTAAAATACAATATATATGGTTCAAAAATGATATTTTTTTTGTTAAAACTAAATACATTCTGATGCAAAATGATCAAAATAAATTTTCTATAATTTTTCTCAATTTATTTGTATTTAAAGTTGATTTAATGAATTTAAGTCATGTTTAAATGATTAAAAATAGGAAAATCAATAAAAATAATTTTTTTCTAAAAAAATATTTGTTACTTCAGATATTGTGACATTTGCACCGTTCACTTTCATCGTATGCACCAGGGGCGATGCTTAGTAGGGGCGGGAGGGGGCGGTCGACCCCCCGAAACTGGTTTTCGACCCCCCGAAACTGGTTTTCGACCCCCGAAACTAGTGACTTCTGACCCCCCGGTAACTTCTGACCCCCCGAACCTTCGGGTCAAGCTTCGCCACTGGTATGGACACTTTTAGTCCTCAACATATATTGTAGTTTCACTTTCAATCCTTGTATGTTTGACATTTGTATTTTATAAATTAATCACTAAATAATAATTGAGACAATTTTAATAATAGTAAAATAATTATTCTTCAATAAGAAGTTAATTAGTTATTGACTTAATGTGAAATATGAGTTATAAAACTCAAATGTCAATTGAATTTACTAGTCATAGAATTTATTGCCTCTAAGATATAAAGTTTAAAAGAAACATATGATTCAATTCTAATTAGGTGAAACAAATTAGAATTCATTAGGGACTTTAATTTGGTTTTATTAGTGAAACGGCCGGAAACTTAAATTATCTTAAAACTCCTCTTTTACTTGTCCAATATATAAATTTTTCACACCATTTATTTTCTACACTAATTTATATTTTAAAACCACTAAAAAACATGTCAAATGGCGACTTCAAGACCTCCAAGTTGTGACTTTTAGTTCGGATTCTTTGCTTTCATTTTCGATCATTATTCGAACTTGTAAGTCCAAATTTACATTGCCGTTTTGTTTCTTATTTGTCCCTCTATAAAATCCCTATATACTCATGTGTTATTCGAGTCAATTGGGTTTTGGTTAGGGTTAGGATTCTTGGCTAGAAATTTGGGGAAGAAGATGAGTTTCAAACAAATATTTTTATAGTTATTTCTCTAAATAAAATCACAAGTCTAGTTGTGGTCTAGTGGTTTGTGAGTGTTGTGTCAAGGAAACCCACAACATGAGTTCGATTCCAGCATCCCCCACTTTCCTGTTTCTTTTCAGATTTTAATTCTTATTATTCATTATAATTATATAAAATACAAGCAAAACTTAGAATATTTATAATAAATTCATTTTTCATCCAAAAATTATAAAAATATAGGTATAGTTCTTTGATACCTCATAGAAAATTATCATATTTTTATTTTATGGAAAATAATTTATTTCGTAATTTTTATTAATTTAATTTGTTTTAATCATAATTAATTGATTAAAAATTCATTTTTAATGATTTTAATCTCAAACTTTTTGGGAAATTATTTCTAATTATCATGAACTGAAATAAAAACTATTGGTTCAGAAAACATTTATTTTTATTAATTTTCCTATTTTTAATCATTTAAACATGATTTAAATTCATTAAATCACTCTTAAATATAAATAAGTTTAGAAAAATTATGGGAAAATTATTTTCATTTATTTACATTATAAAGTATTTATTTTATAAAAATAATACTTTTGGATCATGTCTTGTATTTTTAGTCTTATTTATGTTTAAATAGACCTAATTAATCTTTTATTTATTTATACTATTTAACATCTATTTTATAAACACTTTTCTTATAAAATAGAAATATTCTTGTGTTTTAAAGTCTTTTTTATCATTTGTTGGATCATTGTGTAACTCATAAGTATTTATTTCAATATTTATGATTATTGTAATTATTTACAATAGTTAGTTAAAGTAATTAACTAAATTATTTTGCCTTAATTATTCAAAACATATTTTTACCTAAAATATTCAATTGGTAATAATTATATTATCTAAACCACATTCACAAACTTTGACGTATTACTTTTGATATACAACTTTTATATCTTAATTCGATTTATCATAGAAACTCTAATTCCGCAAATCAACTTAACAAACCCTAATGCCTTAGAACCCTAGATACCTTAGACTTTTAAGACATTTAATTTATTAGTATTCTTATACATTATAGGTAAAATTCTTCGGAATTCCCATTTCTTAACTTACGTCAGCTTAAGTTGGATTTTGATCGCTTTCGCAAACTGTGAGTATATCTTTCCCTTTTTCATGTTTTACTCTTTTGGGGCTATTCATGTACACTATGACTAAATGTTAATCTTTCACTAAATGCAATTCTCATGTGTGTTTGCTTTATGTTAATTTGTGTGTCTATGACTTGGTAAAATCATTAACCTTTGAGGGCCTAGCATTTCAATGAATAGTACTATGGTATATACCCCTTGTGACTCTGTTGAGAGACCTTGGTCATTGTCTTTTGATTCATTATACTAAAAAATGTTTTGATTCTTGATTCTTGATACTTGATTTTTAGGGTTGATTTTGAACGGATATTACTTATTACATAATTGCAAACAGTATACAACACGTGAATTGCGAAACACTTTTCTACTATATGTATTCAAACAGGGTATGCTCACCAATACATTTTGTATTGACATAAATTATTTTTGTACATGTTTCAGGTTGTTATGAGATCACTTTTAAGCTTTTGGATTCATATTTAGATTTTGATTCATTGTATTTCAGTTTAAATAATTAGTTTGAATCATTGTATCTTTGTTTTCTCATGTAATAAATTATTCAATCAATATATCAATATTTACACTTTTAGTCCATGAGCTATTGAACAATCGTCACTACGTGACATCTCGATGTTTCTGCCATCGGTTGGGGTGTTACAGATTGGTATCAGAGCCATGGTTATAGGGAATTAGGTTATTAGAATGCCTTTTAGCCTAGTCTATAACTAAGCTTGCATTCACGAGTCCTCTCGTGTATATTTTTTCTTATTCTTATATTTTCTTTCAAGATATTTTCGCTATGATGTTTTCTCGTTATTCTTTCGATATTTTGCTTGGAGTAGAAGACACTCGTATTTCACCAACGAAACGATATCACCAAGTTAGGAGTGGTATCCATACCTTGGTGATTAGTTTCATTCCTTTATATGATGTTTATCTTAGGAATATATCTTTGAGATACGAGTGACATCCACACCTCAAAGAGTATTACCTTCAAAAAGAAACTTAACCGCTAAGCTGGGAGTGATATCCTTAACTTAATGATTGGTTTCATTCCATAATAGTTTTCAATTTTGAAATACATCTTAGAGTTAGGAGTGAAATCCACATCTCAAGGATCTATTTCTACATCTCGTTTTTAATCTCGCTAAAGTTTTGGAATTTACTAGTGATGGGGCACGTGCAATCTGAAAGAGTGAGCGCCTGTATCCTGAGTTTTCTGTCTAGGCCTGGCATTTCGCATAAATCCCAATCAGACGAGGGACCCGTATGCCAACCTGGGAACTCTTGGGATGAGCATTCACTTATAGGATAAAGTACGCCCCCACAAGTCACTAATAACATTTCAATTACTTTAGTTAGTCAAAGTTTCTTATGGAAATAATCTCAATGTTTTATGATATTGATAGTTATGTTTTGTTCATCATTTGAAGACTCAAATGATTAATTATGAATTTTCTTAAATATTGGTAATCTATTACATACGTTAATTTTATCATTCACGTCATTTTAAATCGTGGTCTTTTAAAACACATTAGATTTACACATACTTCATGGAATGGTTTCATTTTGCATTTTACAAACTTGTATTGCATATTTTAAAGACCAAATGTAAATCTTTTGTTTTCATATGACGTATCCAATATATATTTTCGGGAGAAATTTGCAACTAATAATAAGCCTTATAACATTTTTCAAACTCGACTTCTTGTAAACACATGAAAATGTGTATTTACGAAGATTTTTCAAATGAACCTGTTTTGAATCTAAAACACACTTCGATTTCTAAAAAATTATCCTCATGCATTACTACTATTCTTTCAACTATATCACAAAGATTGAGTGAACTACGTTTTGATAAACGAAAATTTATCTTATTACACTTGCACTAATTATTAGTAGTTACTCTTACAACACTGGTTTTTGAGCATTAATTTAACTCGTTTACTTTCATTTTGAACGATTTACTCGATTTATAATATACTATTCTTTCAATCGAAATTTTATGGTATACTTATATACTTACATGAGCGCACATTTGGTATGCACATTTTCTTTCCTGTTTTGAGCAAAACCCTGTTATACTTACATTATTTTGTTCATCATCATGGCCAATGAACATACTAGTTGGTAACTCGTATGAGATCTAAGCCAGTGACCACGTACGACTCGAGTTAGAATATTCCAACCCGAGGGGAACGGTGAAATTCTCGGAGTTTATCAATCTAGGTGTTTAGAACCAACGATGTGAACATAAGTTACCGGTTAAGGGTGAACCCGAAAGGGAAGAACCTCTAACCATGTCTTATACTTACATGTTATTCTCATTACGGTTAAAGGTAAAACCCGGAAGGGAAGGATCTCTAACCATGTCATGATTGAACATTATTTCATTACAGTAGATATTACATATTGGTTGCACGCATTTATTTCATGTTAGGGTTATGGAAAAGCATAACACCCTAGTGTAAGGTAAATTGATGATTACGGTCCGGAACGCAATCATGGGCTCACAGGTACATGAGGGTGGTGTGTAATTATATTTAGGCTGTTGGTAGACAATCAGTACGAGTCCAAAGTATCAGGAGTGTGGTGGGTCAGCTGCAGTACACCCTATATATAAGCATAAACGATACTGCGGGAACGGACTAGGAGTCTAACCAAGAACCTACCCATTTCTTTATAATTACCTCGTCATTAGATCGTTAACTAATAGCTAGCATTATCGATAAGAACGTTCTTACGTGAGCTTTAATTCATCCTCCTAGAGTCTTTCTCTTGACCACCTCAATAGAAAACGTAAACCTTGTATACTCTTACACTCTCTATCCTGTTGCATGTCCTTAGTAAAGTTCGGTCAGAAACATTTCTAAAGTAGGGGAGACTGCTTCATTACTACCTCTGCCCCTCACCTGTTACACATTCCCAAAACTTTTCTCATTTAAACTGTCAACTTTCGAACTTTGAGTTAACTGTCAAATATTTTGACGCTTTTACTTTGGATATTAGGCAACTAATTTAAATTTTGTCGAATCATAAATAATGAAATTTTCTTTAAAAACCTAGTTGACTTTTAAAACTCCTTTTGTTTCATAGAAACCTTCACATAAAAGGAATTTCGGGACGAAATTTTATAAAGTAGGGGAGACTGTGACATTTGCACCGTTCACTTTCATCGTATACACACTTTTAGTCCTTAACCTATATTGTAGTTTCACTTTCAATGCTTGTATGTTTGACATTTGTATTTTATAAATTAATCACTAAATAATAATTGAGACAATTTTAATAATAATAAAATAATTATTCTTCGATAAGAAGTTAATTAGTTATTGACTTAATGTGAAATATGAGTTATAAAACTCAAATGTCAATTGAATTTACTAGTCATAGAATTTATTGCCTCTAAGATATAAAGTTCAAAAGAAACATATAATTCAATTCTAATTAAGTGAAACAATTTAGAATTCATTAGGGACTTTAATTTGGTTTTATTAGTGAAATGGCCGGAAACTTAAATTATCTTAAAACTCCTCTTTTACTAATCCAATATATAAATCTTTCACACCATTCATATTCTACACTAATTTATATTCTAAAACCACTAAAAAAACATGTCAAATGGCGACTTCAATACCTCCAAGTTGTGACTTTTAGTTCGCATTCTTCGCTTTCATTTTCGATCATTATTCGAACTTGTAAGTACAAATTTATATTGCCGTTTTGCTTCTTATTTGTCCCTTTATAAAATCCCAATATACTCATGTGTTATTCGAGTTAATTGGATTTTGGTTAGGGTTAGGATTCTTGGCTAGAAATTTAGGGAAGAAGATGAGTTTCAAACTAATATTTTTATAGTTATTTCTCTAAATAAAATCACAAATCTAGTTGTGGTCAAGTGGTTTGTGAGTGTTGTGTCAAGGAAACCCACATGGGTTCGATTCCAGCATCCCCCACTTTTCTTTTTCTTTTCAGATTTTAATTCTTATTATTCATTATAATTATATAAAATACAAGCAAAACTTAGAATATTTATAATAAATTCATTTTTGATCCAAAAATTATAAAAAATTAGGTATAGTTCTTTGATACCTCATAAAAATTTATCATATTTTTATTTTCTAAAAAAATAATTTATTTCATAATTTTTATTAATTTAATTTGTTTTAATCATAATTAATTGATTAAAAAATTATTTTTAATGATTTTAATCTCAAACTTTTTGGGAAATTATTTCTAATCATCATGAACTGAAATAAAAACTATTGGTTCAAAAAACATTTATTTTTATTGATTTTCCTATTTTTAATCATTTAAACATGATTTAAATTAATTAAATCACTCTTAAATATAAATAAGTTTAGAAAAATTATGGGAAAATTATTTTCATTTATTTACATTAGAAAGTATTATTTTATAAAAAAATAATACATTTGGATCATGTCTTGTATTTTTAGTCTTATTTATGTTTAAATAGACCTAATTAATCTTTTATTTATTCTATTTAACATCTATTTTATACACACTTTTCTTATAAAATAGAAATATTCTTGTGTTTTAAAGTCTTTATTATCATTTGTTGGATCATTGTGTAACTCATAAGTATTTATTTCAATATTTATGATTATTGTAATTATTTACAATAGTTAGTTAAAGTAATTAACTAAATTATTTTGCCTTAATTATTCAAAACATATTTTTATCTAAAATATTCAATTGGTAATAATTATATTATCTAAACCACATTTACAAACTTTGACGTATTACTTTTGATATACAACTTTTATATATTAATTCGATTTATCATAAAAACTCTAATTCCCCAAATCGACTTAGCAAACCCTAATGCCTTACAACCCTAGATACCTTAGACTTTTAAGACATTTCATTTATTAGTATTCTTATACATTATAGGTAGAATTCTTCGGAATTCCTATTTCTTAACTCACGTCAGCTTAAGTTGGATTTTGATCACTTTCGCAAACTGTGAGTATATCTTTCCCCTTTTTCATGTTTTACTCTTTTGGGGCTATTCATGTACACTATTACAAAATGTTAATATTTCACTAAATGCAATTCTCATGTGTGTTTGCTTTATGTTAATTTGTGTGTCTATGACTTGTCAAAATCATTAACCTTTGAGGGCTTGGCATTTCAAAGAATAGTACAATGGTATATACCCCTTCTGACTCTGTTGAGAGACCTTGGACATTGTCTTGTGATTCATTATACTAAAAAATGTTTTGATTCTTGATTCTTGATACTTGATTCTTAGGGTTGATTTTGAACGGATATTACTTATTACTTAATTGCAAACAGTATACAACACGTGAATTGCGAAACACTTTTCTACTATATGTATTCAAACAGGGTATGCTCACCAATACATTTTGTATTGACAAAAATTATTTTTGTACATGTTTCAGGTTGTTATGAGATCACTTTTAAGCTTTTGGATTCATATTTAGATTTTGATTCATTGTATTTCAGTTTAAATAATTAGTTTGAATCATTGTATCTTTGTTTTCTCATGTAATAAATTATTCAATCAATGTATCAATATTTACACTTTTAGTCCATGAGCTATTGAACAATCGTCACTACGTGACACCTCGATGTTTCCGCCATCGTTTGGGGTGTTACAGATATTGATGTTTAGAAATAATTTCCCAAAAAAATTGGGGTTAAAATCATTAAAAATGAATTTTTTATCAATTAATTATGATTAAAAAGTTTTAATTCAATAAATGCATGAAAATAAATTATTTTCTTGAAAATAAAAATATGATAATTTTCTATATAATATCAAGATACTACATATAAAGTTTTAGAATTTTTGGATCAAAAATGAATTTATTAAGAATATTATAAGTTTATATACAATATATATATATGTATATATTTATATCAAATATAAATAAATTCTCAGGGAAAAAAAATAAAAAGAAAAACGTGGGGTGTCCTAAGGGTCGAACCCAGGTCTTTTACAAGCATGCTCACACACACAACCACTATACCAAAAAGCATTTTGTTAAAAAATGTTTAAATCAAAATTTATTTAAATACACTACTATTCACCTTCTTCTTCCCAAATACAAACCGTAACCCTAGGATTCTAGCACCTCTAATTCTTATACATTGGAACCCGAATTTATAGGGCTTTCGAGGATCAATGAACAAACAACAAAATGACATCAAAAGTTTGAACTTACAAGATTGTTTAGGGATCAAAATTGATTGTTACAGGTCTGAGTCTTTGAGTCAAAATTCGAACGGTTGTGGTTATGATATAGGATGATTTGTTGTGGGTTTATGATGTACAAAGGTTGGGTAATGAGTAGAAATAATCAATTTATATAGTTTTTAACCGATTTTGAACGTTTGAACCTTTGACATGAAGAGCGCTGGCTACACCACTTATTATGATTAAAAATCCAAATTAAAACATGTTAAATACCGATTTTATGACTAGAATTCAAAGTTTGATGGTAAAGAAACGCTTTGATGCCATTAAAATGAACTTTAAACATTAATATGTAGGTTTTAATGGTAGCCGTAACCGGTGCCGGATCATGGTCACATCCCGGACGAAAAACAGAGCCCAAGCAGTTTTTTTAAAACTTTCATAAACTGACAAGATTAGTCCCTGAGGTTTAAACTTATATATCAAACTAAACAATTTTCTTTTCTTTATAAAATGTTGACTAACAACTTTTGTTTTTAAACTTATAAAACTTTATAGCCTTATATAACCTTCCAACCTTTATAAACTTGTAACTTTATATAAACCTTCATAAAATCAAATAACAAGCATGGGATCTTTTTTTATAAACTTTAGTATTTTGTTTTAAAGTTTTGTATATATGTATTCCAAAGAAGGATATGTTTATATCCAACATTAATAGATAGGAGAAATACAAAGATTTAAGTATAACTCGAAAAAATATAAGGACTGGATTTGTAAAACACAAGAGAGACTAAAGTTGTAACAATAATAACATAGAAGGGACAGATGTCACAATCTCCCTTACTTTAGAAAATTTCGTCTCGAAATCTAGTTATAGGGAAAAAACAACAATCTAAATCGAATTGAGCAAAAGTAAAAATATTTTAGGGTTTAAGAAGAAGGAAGGCTTGAGGATAATCAAAGATTCTCTAGTGTACACTTAAGAAATTTTAGAGTTTTAAATTAAGCTGCTCCAAATAGCAAAGAACACTAAAGATTTAGAAAAAAAGCTAAGAATTTTGCAGAGCCAAACACAAGATTCAAGGGATAGGAGTTGAATTCAACATGATAGTTAATGTTTAGGTTTAATACGAATGACTTACACTAAAGACCGACTAGAGTGTGTTTTTGGTTTGACTTCCAGTTTCATTCCCGTTGCACCATTAGTGTTTATATATAGGGTGTGCCGCAGCTAACCCACCATACATTTTATACCTCGAAAACGTACTAGAAATCTCTCCTAAAACCCTAATAGAATTCCACACCATCTCAATGTACCTGTAAATTCGTGATTATGTTCCGGACCGCAATCCCCAATGTACCTTACATTAGGATGTTATGTCCTTCTATGACACTAACTCAAACACCAGTAACGATCGAAAGTATAAAGATTATGCAAAGAGAGGGGTTTCATTTTTTTTGCACAACTAAGGAATGATTATGTCCTTCCCTCACCCAGGTTCACCTCTTATGCTAACCCATTCACTGTGTTAGACTACAAGACACTAGACACACTCTACGACAGAGAAAATATTTGCTTAGTTTTCTTCAAGTTGAAAATACATTCCAACCTGTGAACTAGCGTTCCTTGTAAGCTTTCATGCTAAAAGAATATTTTAAGACGTCAATACGAGCACAAACACTAGCTTAGTTCATTAAGTCCCAAGTGTAAAGGAATATTTTAACATTTCAACTTAAACATGAACACTAGTTTAGTTCGTCGGTTCTCTATGTCATTTGGTGTATCAGGTGTCCACAGTCCAAATGTTTGCGGATGAGAAAGTTACACATGTTTAGTTCAAGGATATGAATAACCTATCTTGCTAACGAAATATGAATCCAAGAATATGCAGGTATTTTGATTGCTCATAAGTAAATCATATAATTAATGTTCACATATCACGTATTTTGAAAGTAAAGTATCAACAAGGCATATGTAATTCACGCAGCACAATAACGTATTAAGCTAGTTATAACTTCAAGTTTGCATGTGTAGCTTCAAATATGAAGATGATAACACAAGTAAACATATAGGTTGTTTATATGTAATCAAGACTCACGCAGGTTCTAGCTATGACATGAAGACTAGTATTTAAATCAAGGCATACAGAATTCGTGATAACAAACAACTTATGTACATCATGATGAAACGATAACATGTTAAGAATTTCCATCTACGAACATAAAGTACACGTTGTTCTTGTCTAATGATTTCAAGTATAAGAAAATGTATGAGTGTGAGAAGTGTTATGATCAAAAGATCACATTTAAAGTGAAGTTTAAATTTCCCTATGAGAATGTCTAAATCACAAAAATAAAATCAAATTTGTAGGTTTTAAGAAAATTCCTTGGTTTCAAACATCACAAATAACCATGTTAATTACTTTGAATAAGAAAATCGAATCTCACGTTTCGAGGAATGTTAGAAACATTTCATGTTACAAGAGACTCATACGTTACATGTCACAAGGCTACAACTTCCATTAATTATAAGAAAAACTCATGACTAACACATATTATTGAAATTAAAATTGAAAGTCAAACACACCAAACGCTGAATTAAAATCCAAACATACGAGAAAACAGTTCGGGAACTAAAACGAATATGTTAAATGTAAGGATGATCCCAGATGCCATGATAATTTTAAAGAAAGTTCTTATATTTCTAAATTTTCTTATGGTTTTGTAAACCCCATTTTATTTATCGAAAACCACTATTTATTTACCTTGGATGTGAAATGTTTTAGCGAATACAAAACTACAAGTTATACCATTCGTTAATGGTTGTTAGTTTGAAGAAACCATGTGCTGATAAAGTATTTGATGGAGCTAATATGGAAATTGTTAAGGCATCCTTTTCGAGATCAGACTGTGCCCCTACACAAATTATAAGGTAAAGTATAGTGTATTATAGTTGCATAAAATGTGCATAGGAGGAACAAGAAAATCATTCCAGTCTTGAATAGTGAAATGTTGTGCTCTTGAGATATATTAGTGAAGTGTGTAGGGTTGTTTATGTAAAGGGTTGATGTTGTGTGGTACAAAGTACTGAATATGATAATAGGCGTGTATAAGTCTTGGTAAAAAAAAAGAAACAAAACAACACAAAAGAATCATAGGTTTACAAACAATACATGGAATAAGAAAATATACATTCAATGATTATGGAAACTAGAACATATAGATAAAATAATTATAAAAGTGCAACATGAAACGTATGGTATATAATGTATAAAACAGTTTATCATGGAAACAAGATCTCAACGATGAAACATGAAAAGATTGGAGGATTCTTGTCTAGTCATAGACCCAACAAAAACCTTGACTATCCAAATGAATCAAACTCAATTGAAGATTAATGAAGATGTGTTTTAGCCTATAAGTGGACACCTACTCCAGGAATCCCCAGGAAAGCATAACAGGTCCATCGGTTTATTCGGATTTATTCATTATGCTTTGCCTATGCCAGAAAACCCAGTGTACAAGCATCCACCCTTCCAGATTGCACATCTTCTCTCACGTGGAGTTCAACACTTTGAAGGGATGAAAAATCAATGAAAAATGAGGTTAGGCAATTAAGCCCATAATATTTAACATGCTTCAAAATGTAGACCTTTTCCCTAGCTGAAGCCATCCTCAAAGTCCATGATGAAGAAAGAAAGAAATGGAGAGAGGTAGGGGAAAGAATGAGAGCTGACAAAGGAGAAAGGTTAGTGGAGCAATTAAAAAAAATGTAAGGTCAAGTATAGGTTCTTAGTTATTGTCTAGGTCATTTACTAATAACCTAATTCCCTATAACCGCGGCTCTGATACCAATCTGTAACACCCCAACCGATGGCGGAATCATCGAGGGGTCACGTAGTCATGATTGTTCAAAAGCTCATGGTACTAAAGTGTAAATATTTTATTCAATGCCTAAAGTACAATTACAAACATTCATGAAAAACAAATAAAATTTCCACACGTTGTCTGGGTTAAGTCTTTACTAAGCCCAAATGTCGTACATGAAGTATCTCAACAAACAATCTGAAACATGTACGAAAATATTTTTGTCAACATAAATAATGTTGGTGAGAATACTCAGTTTGTATACGTATAATATGGGTATGAAAATGTTTTACAATTCAAGTGTCATGATTCATTCAAGGCATATATGAAAAACACGTAAGTACACAACGCGGGCCAAAATCAAACCTCTTATGTTGACAAAGATTAAAGCATTAACAACAATACTACGTTTATGTTTAAGCACAAAGCACAAGAGTTCGAGCATAACATGTATATGAATTGTATGTAAAATGTTTATGAATAAGTGCACGTGTATGTTTAATATGTGTACATGAATCACCCCAAAAGTGTAAAAATGAAAAAGGGGATAAGTATACTCATAGTTTGCGAAAGCGATCAAAATCCAACTTAAGTCGTCGTGAGTTATAGAACCGAGAATTCCAAAGAATTCTACCTATAACATTTAAGAATAGTAATAAGGGAAATGTCTAAAAGTCTAAGGCATTAGGGTTTGCTACGTCGATTTGGGGAATTAGAGTTTTTGCGTTAAATTAAATTAATATTAAACGTGTATCTCCCAAAAATAATATGATTAAAGGCTATAGACATGATTAGGTAATATAATTATTACCAATTAAATATTCAATTATAAAGATGTAGGTGCATAAATGTGACTATCGCTTTGGATTATACAAGAAATGGCGTTTATAAATGAAGACACAAAGTTCTAGAAGCCCATTCGACAAGAAGTGGGGTCGAATGGAGATTTTCTAGGTCGAATGAAGTTTTGATATCTATGTTTGGTTGGTTCGAGCTATGTAATGGGTCGAACGAGTCCATTCGACCTCTACAAAGGTCGAATGGTACAGTCTATATATAGTTTGAATTTTGTTTTGCAGGTTAAGTCTTGGTCATTCGGTCTAGAGTTTGTGTGTGTTTTTGTAGGTGAGTCTAGAACCTTCTGAAAAGGTGTTAATATGATTGATAAAGAAGGTTGATTCATGACTTTGCTGACAGTCGATAACTAGACCGCGACTGTTGACTCGGTTGATTATCACCTAACAAGATCTTAATGACTCGCAATATTGAAAGACAACTTGTAAGCATTCAATGACCCACGATAAGAAACCGTGTTGGTTGATAAAATCCAAACAAATTAATCATTCAATAAACGTTCAACATCAATATTAAAATAAACCACAATCGAAACCGAAAGTTTAAACATTCAAATCTCAATTCAATTGTTTGACAAACATAAAACCTTGCAATCATAACTAACCATTCACCCGGAGAGGTTCACGGGTGATATAGCCGCTCATGGTGTTGAAGAACGCGAACGGGAATCGAATAGCACTTGAAAATATCTTCATTCGAATGAAACATTGGTTGGTTGATGTTCTTGTGTGATGAATGGCCTTCAAAAATCGTCCAAAAGCTGTTCCCTTCGACCCATGACGGATGACCTTCTGTTCCTTTGAGCTCCTTCGAGATATAGAGGGTGTTTGGGATTGAGTTTGGAAATGCAAAAGTGCTTTTGGTCAGAAGTGCTTATTGGCTTATGACATTTTGAAAAGGAATTTTAAAAAAGTGTCTGGATTAGCTTTTGGGATGAGAAACATCAAAAAGTCAATAGATTGTTTTTTTAAAATGTTTCGCTTAACTTATTGTGAATATTGGTTGTATGGGTGGTAGATTTGTAATTTTTTTTTTCAAAAGCCAAAAGCCAGGATTTCTAACTTCTCAAAAACAGCTTTTTCACCCTTAAAAGCCAAAAGCCAAATGTCAAAACAGAAAGTGCTTTTGGGTTACACAAACAACTTATTGACTTATTGGCTTCTTGGAAAATCCAATTAGTCAATAAGTTGTTTTGAAACTCAATCCCAAACACCATCATAATATGCCTCCCATTTTAAATTAAAGTTGTCATCCAATGCAATCTTCCATTAGGTTTTTTTTTCTAAATTATTAAAGGCCCAAAACAAGTCCACAAGACTTGTATATTAATATTTTTTATGACCATTAAATTACTATTATTATTAGTAGTAGTAGTAGTCCGTCTTTGCTTGAATCAGGTGCTCGCATCTAGATTATTTTTCACTGTTTTAAGCTCTTTTCTCACGAACATTATCATGTGGAAATAAGGGTTACCGATACTAGCAAGTCCATCTTATGTCCATCAAGTTTTTGTACACGGCTTGATCATTTTCCTTCGGCTCATACGCATTACACAACTCCATCTAAGTCCATCCATTTTAGCCACTTCACCTGCAATCATACAAGGTAGCGTAGTTATCTTATTCAAGGCATATAATCACTCAACTGACATTAAAAGCACACAATTAAGCATCTTAAACACCATGATTGACCCCGTCCATCATATTCCCACACTTGCCTTTGATGGTCCCCAATCAAACCATCTCAAAACACGACTCACCTATTTCACAAATCACCTCTAATTCCTTCACCTATCGATTTTCCAAGGTCCCCAATCATACCCGTCCCACAGACTTACACAATCGAGATTGACAATCTGGCGAGCAAATGTTACGCAATTCAAAACAAGACTTGCCTATCCAAAATTAACATGCTTATTATCATCTACATATGCTTCACACCCCTCACAATGTTCTCTCCTCTCGGTTTAGTTTCTGGACTAGTGTGTAATGTACTAGTATATAACACTCAGAAAACTAAGAATGCGACTTCGTTATCATATGTTTGTATAAAAATCACACATAAACTATAAACCGTGCACATATCAAAAGACTTACGGATTTTTGGGCTTCGGGTAAAGGTAGGATGAATTGGTTCACAAATGGCTCGAAAACAAAAGCGTTTAACACAAATGCTTAAACATCCTTATTCACAAATCACAAAAACATACTAACACATCAACTTGGGCATAACCGACCCATAACAATAATTTCCATTTTTGTATTTTTTTCTGATTTTTTCTTTTCTCTTTATATATATATTAATATTGAATAACACAAACGACAAACAAAACGAACACATTGGATGTCAACATTTTTATTCACAAAAGTAAATGGGTCGATTTGGGTAGTGGTGTAGGTTTAACAAATGAAAGGTTTAGGATCAACATGGTTCACTAATGGTGAATTTTAATAAACGGGTCAACACAAACAACACATGGGTATTAAACTACTGGGTTCCTACATTGCCTTTCTCATTTATGCACACATATTGCCTAAAGCTTTAGAATGTATCGAATTACACAAATTCTGTAACAAAGAAGAATTTGGCCTACTCTCATGGAATGAAACATTTATATCAACTAAACATCTAGTAGGCTCAAGATCTCACAATGTAGGGAAATGGGCTGCCGACATGTAGCATATGCAAGTTCTATAAGCATGTTACCCCTAGTTAGGCATCTCTTTTCATTTCCTCTAAAAACGCTTACCAGAAACACTCTCATGAAACTTAAAGGGACAACCATGATTAGGGATATCGTATTTTTCATATTTGGCAAAGATTCTTTGATGACTGAAAATTCGGCTTTTATGCGTAATCAAGTAGAAAGGACAAGAAAATTGTAAGAAAAGTTTCATTAAATTTTTCAAAATTTTTCAAAATTTCCATTTTTTCTTGCATAGTGAGTGATTCCAACTTAACTTTACCTAGGGTCACCCCATCCCTACACTTGGGATACATTGTCCCTAATGTATGGTTTTTTTTTAATGTTCACCCAATTCTTTCCCAACCACCAATCTCAACATATACGACTATTAACTACCACCTGCAATGATTGGTTACTTAGCAAGCAACCACAAAAATAAAAACACACAAGCAAATAAAGAAACAAAACAAAATAATAAAATAAAGTGTAAGTGCATTATTCATGTTTGTCCCCAGCTAGTGATTCGGTACTACATGTCGGAGGTTCAGATTATCAGGAAATGACCAAGAATTTAGCTTAAGTATACATTCGACCTGTCGGATGGTCGAATGGAGTTCATTATAGGTCGAATGAAGATTGAATATGAAGTGAAGGTTTCATTCGAACCCACGAGGGGTCGAATGAACACCTTAGACCTCTTGAAAGGGGCGAAGTTGGAAAGGCTATAAATAGGGGAAAGTTAGTTATTTTGAGTGAGAGTTATCATTTGGAGCTTTTCCCAGTTTGTGTGTGTGTAATATTCTCTGTATTAGGTCTAGGTTTGAATTGTAATTGTTGATATTTTGATCTAATACGCGAGTAAAGTTATGGAAATTGCTCGGTGATTGGTTATCTGTTTTCATCACGATCGATTGCGTTTATTTCTGAATCATTTTGCACGATCGAAGGGGATTCCGCACCCTACGGTTGGTATTCGTGAGATCACGGTTCGTGATTACGATCCTAAAACGAATTCTCAATTGGTATCAGAGCATAGGCTCGATTTCACGATTGCAAATTGATCTGAATTGATAAAAACATATTAGAATTCAGGTTTAAAGATCAAAACCCTAGAAATTTTAAAGCTTTTCATAAAAACATGGTTTTTGATTGAATTGGAGTTGAATTTGATGTTATTATCAAAAATTCTTTCACAAATGTTTGTCTAAATTGAAATCCGCACAAAACCTCTCCAAAATCATTACATTTGGTGAAAAATTTGTCAAAAACCGATCAGATTCGTGTTCTTGAGGTTGAAGATGATGAACATATCTGAAAAGGTCGAATGTGAGCTTTGAGGGGTCGAACCTAGAGTATTTTTGGTCGAACCAACTGATTTTAGGTCGAACCAGTGTGTTTTTAGGTCGAACCAAATTTTTCTGTGAGTACTGTTTTTCATTCGACCATTTTTTGTACATTCGACCTTACGGGAGGTCGAACGTGGAGAGAAGTGGTCGAAAGTGAGTTTAGTGTGTTTTAAGTTTCACATTCGAGTCAGATTAAAGGGTCGAACCTGGTTATTTCCACATTTGAACCCTCGATTACGTTTCTGAAGGTCGAACCAAGATTGAGATACATTCGACCCTTTTAAAAGGTTGAATAAGACTATATTTTTCCAGGTTCGAACCCACGAATTTTTGAACAATTTTTTTCAAATTTTAAGGTGTAAAAGCTTGATCTTTGAAAATTTTTTAAATAAGTTTTGTTGAAAAATGATAAGTTACTTGGCTATGTCAAGAACTGATGATCAGATAAAAGCTCAGATAGAAGCTGCACGACAACAATCACATAGACAAAAATCTCAAGTTGACAACATTTGGGGATTTCCAATGACACCGAGACCTATTGGTGATTATTGTGGAAACATACTAGCTTCAGCTGTGCAACCAACTGTAAAAATGGTACATGTTGACAAGTGTGTTAACAGAGAAAGTGTCAAAAGTGATGTTGTGTGTCTCGCTAAGCAAATGAGGAATGATGATTCAAGTGAATTGTCAAAGAGCGATTTGAGTTATGATACAAGTTTAGAACATAGTGAATCAAGAGGAAGTGATACATCAAATGTTGATGTAAATTTTGAGAATGGTAATAGTACAGATGCTGAGGTAAATTCAAAAACTGAATGTGCTAATTGTTTTGATTGTGTCAAATTGAAAAATGAAGTGCTGAAACTTCTTGAAGACAAACAGAACTTAACAAATAAACTTGAAAGATTTCAAATTGAAAATAAAATTTTGGCAAATAATGAAAGACATTTTATGAATCAAATTGAATCTTTTAAGAAAGAGATTTCAGAACTTCATAACACTATTTCAAAGAATAATTCCACATCAGAGTTGGAAATCACAACACATTATGTTGTTAATCCTAATTCGGAGGTGAAATCAAAACTTGAAGTGAAAAATGAAAATGTGGTTGTCACATCAGAAACTGAATCTGAATAAAAACCCATATTCAAGTTTCTTGAAGGAGTTGAAGGATCCTATATGTTGGTAGGGCAGGACAAATTGATTTTCAACAAAGATTTTCCAATTTATACTATCGAACAATCTTTACTTAAATATATCTTTGTTGATAACAATGATTTTATAAATCAATTTAGAAATCAATTTGGTCATCTTCATTTTGAACTCAATCCTAACCAACATGAGAATGAAAAGGATCAGCCTGGGAACAAAAAGAAAAATCCTAGGGCAAAAGGACCAAAACCAAACAAATCGAAAGGCAATGATCAGATGAAAAATTCTTATCAATGGAATTCAAGAAGTTTTTCATCTAGATCACATGATTTTGATAATTATCCAAGTCACTCTCGATTTGATAGTTTTTGGAGAAACAACTCACCACAGTATTCTCATAAATATGTTGAATGGAGAAACTGTTTTGAATGTGATGAAGTTGGACATATTGCTGCTTATTGTCCCTATTGGTATTGGGATAATGGGTATCATTATGATTCTGTGGAATATAGGTCTTGTTATAACTGCGGAGAGTGTGGGCATTTAGTTGCTGCCTGTCCGTATGTTAAACATAAAAAGACTGAAGTGAAATTTGCTAAAACTTCAGGGAATGTCAAAAAGCCTGTATCCCCAAAACCAATCAAGAAAAAAAAGGGGAAACAGGTTGTGTATGACAATCGTAACAAAATTGCCTTGAATAAAAATGGAGATTGTGATAGGGTTGCTAAGGTAAGGGGGAGTTCTAAGGCTAAGCCTAAGAATAACTCTAAACCTGGATCTTCATCAGTTAAGTCTGAGAAGATTCCAAACAAAGTTCATAAGCAGGTTTCAAATAAGAAATTTGAAAAGTTAACAATCAAAACGATTTCAACAAAGTCTAAAATAAACTCTGAACGTGTTTGGAAACCCAAATCACTTTCTAAATCAATAGCAATTTCTACTTCAAATCAATCCATTGAAAATCAATTGATTTTTCAAAAGGAGAATGGATTGATGTTCCGAGGATTGATGACCTTGGACGACCCATCATTGTGAAGGGATGGGTACCTCTTTCCTACTAATTGTTTAACGAGTGTGCAGGTTGTTCCAGACAGACCTATTAGCTATCTTTTAATAGTTAATAGTGGAGCATCTATATACAAGCTATTTATTGGAAAGGTAAAGGTCAAGGATGGGATTTTGAAAAAGTTAAACATGATTTCAACAGAGAGGAGAGTGTTTGTAGTTTGTTTCCTACTTGTGAAGCCAGAAAAAGTTGCAATCTAATGCAATTGCTCTCAAGTTTTGGATTTCTACAACGGATGCACCAAAACGGTTTATTCTAAACTCTCTTATCTTTGTTAATGGTTTTACTAATTGAAATAACAACGTGAGTCAAGTAATCTGAGAGGGAAATGGTTTTTAAAATTCAATAAGTAAACCTCATCGGATATCATTTTATTTTGTTTTTTCTTCAAAAGTTTAAAAATCCAAAAATATGCTTATATTTAGATTTTTAGGGGGAGAAAATTTCAGAAAAATATAAATAAAAATTTAGAAAATCCATAATGAGTTTTCCTGGAGAAAAAAAGGAGATGATAGTACATCAGTGGACTGTCAGACTACTCTGAAAACAAAATGATGTTACAACATTGAGTAGCCATTACAATTATATATTGGTAGGCTTGAAATCAAAGTTTAAAGTTCAGCATGGTGATATAAACTTAAAATCAATAACTGATAATCATGTGGATCAACGTCTCATTGGCATATGGTCTTAGTACCGAAATTTCGTTTGATAGATTGCCAAAATCGGAGGTTTCGGGTCGTTATATTGAAAGTTATCTGGGGATAGCCTAACTGATCTTTTGTCGTATTGATTTACGGACCTAGATCAGTCAGCGTATCTTAACAAAAGATCTTTAATGACAAATCCTTAAGTTACCGAATGAGGAACTTAACATGTGTGATGATAATCAAAGATTATCTAATGCATCGTATCAATACTATGATGAAAATCATGTATGATATTAGTCCTCACCCTGGTTGAGTGCATAAGTCGCTTTGAAGCATTAATTTGCTGACCTGTCACCGTTGTGCCACATACCTTGTAACTAACGGATAACTACAATATAATCACTTGTTACAATGAAGCTTTGTGCAATTCTTAATACGGGAATGTGTCGCGTGTGCGGGGACCATAGATTTTTCAGTATCTAATATTACCATAATGTATCTGAAGTGCTGAACAATGAATAATGATTTTGAGTTTAAATGGGCAAACATACTGGTAATGGTTCTAGAATGCTCAATGACCAAAACAGAAAATTGATCAAAAGGAGTTTTGACTGACTGTTTCAATACTGATATGATCCTCTTACCAGAAGATTCACAAAAATATGTTCAGTTTACTTTTATGCAATTCCATTTGAAAATTCAATAAGATTTTTGGTGTGTTTTAGCATAAATTTTAAAAAATCAAAATGTTTTGTTTCTATTTTATTTTTGATAACCGATGATGGGATACTTAATGTGAATGCTCAGTTACTCAAAAGTTGAAATGTTTAATAGTGCATTTTAAAAATGTTTAATAGTTTAGGGGAGAACTATTGAGGGTCAAAAGGAATGTGAAGAGTACTTCCGAGATTTTTGTCGTGTCTAACACTGGTTGTAGTTTGTGCAGTTTTTAGTAAATTTTTCTGCAGAATCAAACGCAACAGGTGCACTCCTCAAGATTCATCGATAAAGTGTGTAACTGAATAAGACCCAACCCTGAACATCAAGATCACCAGAACAACAGAAACTAGTCAGAGGTTGTTAAAGAAATGACTGAAAATTGAAGAATTTCAAGAATTGTTTCTGGTCTTCATCTCTGGACCAACAAAAGACAAAGCCAAGATTTCATGAGTCTGTCTGAGATTTTGAAGCATACTGCAGAGATAGACAAGAACTTCGACACAAACGTGCAAGAAAATGGAAAGTTTTCAAGTCATTCAAGATAATGAGTTCAAGACTTGAAGAATTGATAACTTTCTAATTTGGTACATCACTAGCTAGGTCCAAGGGGGAGATTGTAAGTGCATTATTCATTTATGTCCCCAGCTTGTGATTCGGTACTACATGTTGGAGGTTCAAATTATTAGGAAATGACCAAGAATTTAGCTTAAGTATACATTTAACCTGTCGGATGGTCGAATGGAGTTCATTATAGGTCGAATGAAGATTGAATATGAAGTGAAGGTTTCATTCGAACCTACGAGGGGTCGAATGAACACCTTCGACCTCTTGAAAGGGGCGAAGGTGGAAAAGCTATAAATAGGGGAAAGTTAGTTATTTTGAGTGAGAGTTATCATTTGGAGCTTTTCCCAGTTTGTGTGTGTGTAATATTCTCTGTATTAGGTCTAGGTTTGAATTGTAATTGTTGATATTTTGATCTAATACACGAGTAAAGATATGGAAATTGCTCGGTGATTCGTTATCTGTTTTCATCACGATCGATTACGTTTATTTCTGAATCATTTTGCACGATCGGAGGGGATTATGCACCCTACGGTTGGTATTCGTGAGATCACGGTTTGTGATTACGCTCCTAAAACGATATCTCATAAAGAAACTTCCGGGCTGCCTCACGGTAGCGCTAAGTTTATAGTCTCCAGCCTGACTTTATCTGGTGTTCTAATCATGGTGGGCGAGTGGGATGCTTGCATCCCTCAGCCGCTAAGCATGCATCCTCTCCATCGTGCGATAATGCATCAGCCATCCCATAGCTAGGATCTAGAGCTCTTACTCTCATGCCCTCCTGGTTGACCTTAGCTCGTTTCTTGATCTTCTTCTTTTTCTTCTGCTTACCCTTCTTGACTCTAGCTTCTTCAATCCTGTCCACCATGCTACACTCTTCCTCTGTGTTTGGGTTAGTTAAACTTAAAAAACACATTCAAACTTAGTGTTCTTTCCCCAAACCTCATATTTACCGTCCCATTGGCACAATCAATCACAGCATGTGTCATTGCTAAGAACGGTCTACCCAATATAACCATGGGTTGTGTCTCTTTTTTATTAGAAACACAATCCATTACCAAGAAATCCACTGGGTAAAAACAATCCTCCACCTTAACTATCACATCCGCTAACATTCCCCTAGGACGTATCGCCTTTTGAGTTGCCAACACTATAGTGATGTCGACTTCTTTCAGAGGACTAAAATTATATTGGTCATAGATACATCCTGGAAGAATGCTAACACATGCTCCAAGATCCAATAATGCCTTGTCAATTTTAAGTTCTCCGATCTGTATTGGAATTAAAGGCGTTCCTAGGTCTTGGAGTTTCGGTGGACACGTACCTAATAACATAGCATGAACATGTATTTGTAAATCAAATTGTTTTGGATGCTTGTTGTGTCGATTTTGGGTACTCAATTCCTTCAAACTCTCAGCCTGAACGGGATCTTGTTTCAAAACATCAAGTAATGGTTGATTAATTTTTACTTTTATAAACTCTTCCCACTTCTCATCCTTTAGTGGGGTTTCTCTCTAAACTGATGTTTTATATTGTTCCACTATATCTAGAGGGAATGGGGCAGGTTTAACTTCCCCACGCTTATCCTCAGCTATAGTGGAATTTTCACTCAAAAATTTTTCACAAAACAATTTTTTTTAAATTTTTATGGGTTGTTTGTGAAATCAGATCCTGGTCACCTTTACAGTCTATAGAATTAGGCAGAAAACTTACCGCGTTAATTCGCACATTTCTCGTAGTCGATGACGATTGATGTGTTGGGTTAAGCTGAGTATCACTCGGTAGCTTCCCGTTCGCCTTCTTCATCTCTGCCACATCTCCAGATAACGGCCTAACCTGCGTAATTAAAGCCTGAACAGTTTTATCACGTACCTCACCTTTCTGCTTGATGGCCTGTATATCCTGCTGAATAGACTTCAACATGTTCATCACCTCACTCAACCCGCAACCTGCTGTCTCAGAAGACTGACCACCCATTTGATAACCCCCACCACTACTTCCATAACTAAAATTTGGGTGATTTCTAAGACCTGGGTGATAAGTATTCGAGTTCATGTTCGACCAATTCCTATTTCCCCTTGTACCTGGTTCACCACTTCCATTCCACCAACTATACTAGGGCAATTTTCGGCTATGTGCCCTATATCCCCACAATGCCCACTCATAGGCTGTCCACCAAGACCTAAATTAGCTAGTTGAGACTCTATCCTAGTTATTCTCTCCACATCAACAACACTTCTGCTACTTCATCCTTCACTGTTGCTTGCCTTGAGCATCTTGAAGATTGTGCTTTCCTCTTTGTTGTCTTAGCTCTCCTCTCGAGGCCGGGGGAGGTCGGGCATGACCTCCCCTTTGAGAGCATTCAAAGCACAAACTCAAATCTACAAATGAAAACCAACACATGAGATTGCTACTTATAGTCCAAACCAAAAAAGCCACATTCGCCCATTGGAGGAAGTGGAACCTGCAGATTCTGCAGGTTCGCCCCTTGCAAATGGTCGAACCAAGACTTTAGTTTTGGTCTATATTTACAAATTCATCAGATCCATAAAATGCCCTTATGGATCATCACAATCTCATGTAATACAATACACGACTCAACCCTAGTCTATTCGACAGTGTCGTTCACATAATAGTGCATCAACAATCTCCCCCTTGGACGTTGCTGGCGAATCCACAAATCTCTTGCACATCAACAGTCAAAATCACAGGTCTCCCCCTCAATACATGCACTATTGCATTGAGTTAGAAATACAATATCCTTCGTGAACCGACCAAGTAATGCACTACGGATCCTCAGCATCAATACGCAGGAAATCAGCTAGACCACATATATCATTTGCGAAATCAGCGAGCCGCTGAATTACAACCAGATCACCTAGTTACGCCAATGTGAAGTTGACAATGTAATGCACTGCAGTCTCGTAGCATCAGTACCCAGGGATGTCATCTTGACCAAGTACATCACGCGCAATCCAACTAGCCTGATAAGACCCCTGCTAGAAGGATTCCATACTGACCGATCAAATATTCAACGTAACACGTAGGTACTACCACTAATTCACGTCTCATATCTGCACTTAACCTTTGCATCACCCTTCACACCAACTGCAGAAGTCTAACTGTCAGTACCCAGTTAAACATCTCAAATGTGACTATGTGCAAAACAATCCACTCGGATACTTGTACTTCTATGAAATTCTTCATCTGTGCTGACTGTGATTGCATTAACACATTCTTCTCTTTAAATTTTCTTGAGTAACTTCATCTGTTCGACAGAATACTAGCCGTAGACGAGTGAATCAAGCAATCAGAAGTTTTCAGCAGGAACTACCGGTACAATTGTGGACTTGAAATTCTTCAGAAACTGAAGTTTTCTATAGGGCCAACAATAACCACCAATAGCTCTTGAAATTCTTCAGGACTGTAACCTTGAAACTTTCGTTGAATCTACGTGCCACATGACTCCTACTGGGATCCCTCATTACTTTCGGAACATTGAGATCTCAGTCTTGATACGCTTGTACATAACAACTTTGTTTGAACAAGTTCCTTCAATCACACTGGAACTGGGTTGACTGTTCTTCATCTTGCGGAATAAAATCGGTCTATTTTCTGGCCCATAATAGTCATTTGAATCTGATTATCATACTGTTGATTCTCATGACTACCCCATAATAAAACATTTCATCATCATCATTTCTTCAACAATTTATGTAGACATCATCACCATTCTCCCAAAAATCTTCAAAAATTGCCATCGAAATTTTTTTAACCCTTAAAATACCAATTTTTCATTCTTTATGTCGAATGGGCGAAAGTGGAAATAAAACTACATTCGACCCCTGTGTATGGTCGAAGGTACCATGATTGGGTCAAACCAAGTTCATTTAAACCTGACTAAAATTAAGATTCCACATTTAAACCTGACTAAACTTCCAGGTTCGACCTTTCTTATCAACTCAAATTAGCAGATTCGACCTCCAAAACCTACGTTCGACCGTTTACAAGCCACGTCCGACCACTCGTAAGGTCTAATCTACTGCACATTCAACCGTTTGCAGAAAAACCTGTTCTTCTTCAATATTTTATGCAAATCAGCCCATATACACTCTGATTGTTCGAATTTGATGATGATACTTGTACAGAAAGGTGCAGAAATGAAAACCTAACCCTCGAATTCGTAAAAACATGGTGAAATCACATGATTTTGGGTTCAATTAAGAATCTAGGATTTCTAGGGTTTCAACCTTTCAATCAAAAACTGAATTTTAACGTCTGAAATCATGAAAACGAGCGGTGATTGATTCAAACGACTGTTAGATCGTTCAAATCGGTACCATAGCTCTGATACCAGTTGAGAATCCGGTTAAAAACCAAATCCATGGATCGAATAAACGAAAACAACTCGGTTTCCAACGGGAGATTCGAGATGAGACAGAAACATATGATAACAAAGTCATCACAGATTCGTATTATATCAGAAACGGTTACAGACACTGTCATCAGTAGGATAAACATCTATCTCGGGGCCGGGGGAGGTCGGGCATGACCTCCCCTTTGAGAGCATTCAAAGCACAAACTCAAATCTATAAATGAAAACCAACACATGAGATTGCTATTTATAGTCCAAACCAAAACGCCACATTCGCCCATTGAAGGAGGTCGAACCTGCAGATTCTGCAGGTTCGCCCCTTGCAAATGGTCGAACCAAGACTTTAGTTTTGGTCTATATTTACAAATTCATCAGATCCATAAAATGCCCTTATGGATCATCACAATCTCATGTAATACAATACACGACTCAACCCTAGTCTATTCGATAGTGACATCCACATAATAGTGCATCAACATCCTCCTATTGTGTTGCATCTTGCATCATAACCCCCAAGATGCATATATGGCTCCTCTATCACTAACCCATGATACTTAGGCAAACTCTGGATTACCTGTGATCTTACTTCAAATGACCTACCATGCAGCTGTGGAATAACTACTACTGATGGGTTATGAACAATAGAAGGTCTGAAGTGGCTCTCAATACATCGCACTGGGCCTCTCTCAAACCTCAAAGGAATGACTGCTTGATTGTTAGCTGGAGGCATTGCATTCCTTAGGTTAGTTCTCAAAGGTCGATTCACCGCTTGTTGCTGTCGAGGTGCAGGGTGAACTAGAACTTTTGGGAATGCTTAATACCCTTGATTGGCTTGATTGAATTGATGGTACCCTAGATGATTTAAATTATGTAGCATCACCAATTGATATGTCCCGTGATCTCCTTCATCCCCATCCAAATCCCCATCACCATACTCGTAGTTACCTTGATAAGTTCTTTGACTGAAGCTAAATGATGGATATTGAGTTGTAGAAGTTTGTAGGAATTGTGTATTAGTTTGGTTCAAGGTGTTATCATCAGAATTCACTCTCACATAAGGGGAATAGTGACTGGTCACTGGTTTTTGGGTGAAAGTTGGGTCTTGTGCCGAAGATTGGCCTTGTTGTGGGTTAAACCTCTCGAAATTCGGGAGAGAGGTTATTGGAGAATTGTGAGTTGTGCTTGGTTGCGGTAAGGATGATGTTTGTGAAAGTGATGGTGGGAGGTCATCAAATTTCGGGAATAGGGGAATTTGTGATGATTGCGTACTGGATTGCGGTGGAGGTTCAGAAGTGCCGAATGTATTGGGTGATGGATGGTTTTGAGTGGGTGAAAACTGAGGTTGGGGCATTGGTTCAGTGGTTAAGTCAATGTTCTCCATAGATCTAAACTGCGAAACTGGCGAGTATAAGACATTTTTCTCTCTATGAAGTACTCAGTTCTGCCGAGCTGTTTTCTCAACCTCTGGACCAAATACTAGTGGAGATGACTTCCCTAAGTGTCTTGTATGATGCATGCAACTCACGAGTTACCTACACAAAACAAACAATTAAAACCGAGCGTAATACTGAATAATAAACTAAACAAACAGAAAATAAATATTTTTGGTTTTTTTTTTTTTGAGCTTTTTTTATTAACTAAGAAAAGAAACACTTTGCGCACGACTCCCCGGCAATGGCGCCAAAATTTGATCGGTATCGAAGGACCGGTCAAAAATAAGAATTTTAGAACAGACCAACTACCTTATAGTTAGGGTAAGTCGGGTATCGAACCACAAGAAGTATGGTGGAAAGTGTTATTTTGTTTTAACAACAAAACTAAACAAGACGGAAATGTAAATTCAGTTGGTTGATTGTTGATTAATTTGCAAATAATAAAAAAAAACAACTTAAAAAGAAAACTAGTTGTAAACAGTATAACAAATGGTGACCTCGTTAATCACTTTAGACAATGTTTATTTAGTTTGCCGATTGATATCACATAGACATGACATGTGGTTAATATGATTGATAAAGAAGGTTGATTAATGACTTTGCTGGTAGCCGATAACTAGACCGCGACTGTTGACTCGGTTGATTATCACCTAAAAATATCTTAATGACTCGCAATATTGAAAGACAACTTGTAAGTATTCAATGGCCCTCGATAAGAAACCGTGTTGGTTGATAAAATCCAAACAAATTAATCATTCAATAAACGTTCAACATCAATATTAAAATAAACCACAATCAAAACTGAAAGCTTAAACGTTCAAATCTCAATTCAATTATTTGACAAACATAAAACCTTGCAATCATAACTAACCATTCAACCAGAGAGGTTCACGGGTGATTTAGCCGCTCATGGTGGTGAAGAACGCGAACGGGAATCGAATAGCATTTAAAAACATCTTCATTCGGATGAAAGATTGGTTGGTTGATGTTCTTGTGTGCTGAATGGCCTTCAAAAATCGTCCAAAAGATGTTCCCTTCAACCTATGACGGTTGACCTTCTGTTCCTTTCAACTCCTTCGAAATATAATATGCCTCCCCTTTTATATTAAAGTTGCCGTCCAATTCAATCTTCCATTAGGTTTTTTTTCTAAAATATTAAGGGCCCAAAACAAGTCCACGAGACTTGTATATGAATATTTTTTATGACCATTAAATTACTATTATTATTATTATTAGTAGTCCGTCTTTGCTCGAATCAGGTGCTCGCGTCTTGATTATTTTTCACTGTTTTAAGCTCTTTTCTCACGAACATTATCATGTGGAAATAAGGGTTACCGATACTAGCAAGTCCATCTTAAGTCCATCAAGTTTTTGTACGCGACTTGATCATTTTCCTTCGGCTCACACGCATTACACAACTCCATCTTAAGTCCATCCATTTTAGCCGCTTCACCTGCAATCATACAATGTAGCGTAGTTATCTTATTCAAGGCATATAATCACTCAAGCGACATTAAAAGCACACAATTAAGCATCTTAATCACCATGATTGACCCCGTCCATAATTGAACCACAAAGTCAGTGAACCACTGGTACCATGCGCGAGGAGCTTGTTTTAGGCCATAAAGAGACTTCTGTAGGCGACAAACATGGTTGAGGAAGTCACAGTGATGAAACCCTATTGGTTGATACATGTAGACCGTTTCATTCAAATTGCCATGTAAAAGGCACTGGTAATGTCAAGTTGATGAATTGGCTAGGACTTGGATAGAGCCAAAGAAAGGACCGTGCGGATGGTTGCGGGTTTTACCACCGGATTGAAAGTTTCCTCACAATCAATGCCTACCTGCTGAGTACAACCATCACAAATCAACCTAGCCTTGTAGCTTTCTAAACTAAAATCAGAATGGAATTTATGTTTAAATAGCCAGATACTGCGAATTACATTCATATCAAGACGATGAGGAACCAACTCCCAGGTCTTATTGTTAATAGGTGCACTACATTCGTCAGTCATGGCTTTATGCCATTCAGGTGTGGACAAGGCAACCTGCGGGTTTTTGGGTAGGGGAATGATGGCGGTGGTGTTAAGGTTAAGAAATTGTTTAGGTTTAGAAATACCGTCCATGGCACAAGTACACATGGTGCGGGTGGGGACTAGGACGGTGTTAGTGACAACAAGAGGTGTTGGGTCGGATGGTACAGTAGGCGTGGAAAGGGGCGGTCCATGGGTAGGTGGCGTTTGGGCTTGGGGTCGAGACTGGCGTGGGCTTTGGGACTGGTCAGGGCGTGACATTGGGCCGGTAGGTGGGATAGAAGTGGAAGTAGAGGGTGGGCCGGGTGTAGAGTATGTGGGCTGGGGAGGCGATGTTGGCTTAGGTTGTTGTGGGGCGGCTGTAATGAGCTGGGTAGGTGTAGTTGGGCCGGTTTGTGAGTGTGGGGTGGTGACAATATGTGGCCACAGTAAAGGGTTAATTGGTTATCAGAGAAAATCATATGTGGTAGGCTTGATGGGGTGCGATATGGAGTATGGATATATGGTCTTCTCAAAGTGGACACGACGGGAGACAAAGACGATGTTGGTGGTTAAGTCGAAGCATTTGTAGCCTCGATGGTTAGGTGGGTAGCCAAGAAAGACACATGGTTTGGAACTGTAGATGCATTATGTGGCTATCTCTTTCGGATTGTACAAGATTGTCGAAGATGTGAGGATTAGAAGATTCCCATTCGACCTGTCGAGAGGTCGAATGAAGTAGAAGCTAGGTCGAATGAAGTTTGTTTATGTTAGATTGTTTATTGTGAAGTTCATTCGCACCTTGAAAAGGTAGAATGAAGCCCTTCGACCCTTGCAGAGGTCGAATGGGTTGTCTATATATATGTTGAAGTTGGTTTTCAACATAACTTTTGGTCGAATGGGTTGTCTAGAAATGAGTCTTTTCATTAATATACTACATTGTAAGATTTATCAAACATTTATATTAATGGAAATCATATTGAAAACGTATCTTTACATGTTCTGATTTGGTTATTATCATTTTGCATGCGAATTAGGGTTTCTGCACCAAGTTTGCTTATTCTTGTGTGATCTTTGTGTTGTTTTGTCAAAAACCGATCCTTCAAAGTGGTATCAGAGCCTTTGCTCAATCACATAACTGCAAATTGATACAAATCAATCAGATTTTTCCTCAAAAACACCTAACTTTTTGTTGTTTTGCATGAACTTTCAAAGAACATGGATATTGATTGAACATGTTCCTTCAATCACACTGGAACTGGGTTGGCTGTTCTTCATCTTGCGGAATAAAATCTGTCTATTTTCTGGCCCATAATAGTCATTTGAATCTGATTATCATACTGTTGATTCTCATGACTACCCCACAATAAAACGTTTCATCATCATCATTTCTTCAACAATTTATGTAGACATCATCACCATTCTCCCAAAAATCTTCAAAAATTGCCATCGAAATTTTTTTAACCCTTAAAATACCAATTTTTCATTCTCTATGTCGAATGGGCGAAAGTGGAAATAAAACTACATTCGACCCCTGTGTAAGGTCGAAGGTACCATGATTGGATCGAACCAAGTTCATTTAAACCTGACTAAAATTAAGATTCCACATTCGACCAGTCGTGAGGTCGAATGTGAAAACTTCCAGGTTCGACCTTTCTTATCAACTCAAATTAGCAGATTCGACCTCCAAAACCTACGTTCGACCGTTTACAAGCCACGTTCGACCACTCGTAAGGTCTAATCTACTACACATTCGACCGTTTGCAGAAAAACGTGTTCTTCTTCAATATTTTATGCAAATCAGCCCGTAAACACTCTGATTCTTCGAATTTGATGATGAAACTTGTAAAGAAAGGTGCGGAAATGAAAACCTAACCCTCGAATTCACAAAAACATGGTGAAATCACATGATTTTGGGTTCAATTAAGAATCTAGGATTTCTAGGGTTTCAACCTTTCAATCAAAAACTGAATTTTAACGTCTGAAATCATGAAAACGAGCTGTGATTGATTCAAACGACAGTTAGATCGTTCAAATCGGTACCATAGCTCAAATACCAGTTGAGAATCCGGTTAAAACCCGAATCCATGGATCGAATAAACGAAAACAACTCGGTTTCAGACGGGAGATTCGAGACGAGACAGAAACATACGATGAAAAAGTCATCACAGATTCGTATTATATCATAAACGGTTACAGACACTGTCATCAGTAGGATAAACTTCTATCTCGGGTCCGGGGGAGGTCGGGCATGACCTCCCCTTTGAGAGCATTCAAAGCACAAACTCAAATCTACAAATGAAAACCAACACATGAGATTGCTATTTATAGTCCAAACCAAAAACCCATATTCGCCCATTGAAGGAGGTCGAACCTGCAGATTCTGCAGGTTCGCCCCTTGCAAATGGTCGAACCAAGACTTTAGTTTTGGTCTATATTTACAAATTCATCAGATCCATAAAATGCCCTTATGGATCATCACAATCTCATGTAATACAATACATGACTCAACCCTAGTCTATTCGACAGTGACGTCCACATAATAGTGCATCAACAATCTCCACCTTGGACGTTGCTGGCGAATCCACAAATCTCTTGCATATCAACAGTCAAAATCACAGGTCTCCCCCTCAATACATGCACTATTGCATTGAGTTAGAAATACAATATCCTTCGTGAACCGACCAAGTAATGCACTACGGATCCTCAGCATCAATACGCAGGAAATCAGCTAGACCACATATATCATTTGCGAAATCAGCGAGCCGCTGAATTACAACCAGATCACCTAGTTACGCCAATGTGAAGTTGACAATGTAATGCACTACAGTCTCGTAGCATCAGTACCCAGGGATGTCATCTTGACCAAGTACATCACGCGCAATCCAACTAGCCTGATAAGACCCCTACTAGAAGGATTCCATACTGACCGATCAAATATTCAACGTAACACGTAGATACTACCACTAATTCACGTCTCATATCTGCACTTAACCTTTGCATCACCCTTGACACCAACTGCAGAAGTCTAACTGTCAGTACCCAGTTAAACATCTCAAATGTGACTATGTGCAAAACAATCCACTCGGATACTTGTACTTCTATGAAATTCTTCATTTGTGCTGACTGTGATTGCATTAACACATTCTTCTCTTTAAATTTTCTTGAGTAACTTCATCTGTTCGACAGAATACTAGCCGTAGACGAGTGAATCAAGCAATCAGAAGTTTTCAGCAGGAACTACCGGTACAAATGTGGACTTGAAATGCTTCAGAAACTGAAGTTTTCTATAGGGCCAACAATAACCACCAACAGCTCTTGAAATTCTTCAGGACTATAACCTTGAAACTTTCGTTGAATCTACGTGCCACATGACTCCTACTGGAATCCCACATTACTTTTGGAACATTGAGATCTCAGTCTTGATATGCTTGTACATAACAACTTTGTTTGAACAAGTTCCTTCAATCTCACTGGAACTGGGTTGACTGTTCTTCATCTTGCGGAATAAAATCGGTCTATTTTCTGGCCCATAATAGTCATTTGAATCTGATTATCATACTGTTGATTCTCATGACTACCCCACAATAAAACGTTTCATCATCATCATTTCTTCAACAATTTATGTACACATCATCACCATTCTCCCAAAAATCTTCAAAAATTGCCATCGAAATTTTTGTAACCCTTAAAATACCAATTTTTCATTCTTTATGTCGAATGGGCGAAAGTGGAAATAAAACTACATTCGACCCCTGTGTATGGTCGAAGGTACCATGATTGGGTCAAACCAAGTTCATTTAAACCTGACTAAAATTAAGATTCCACATTCGACCAGTCGTGAGGTCGAATGTGAAAACTTCCAGGTTCGACCTTTCTTATCAACTCAAATTAGCAGATTCGACCTCCAAAACCTACGTTCGACCGTTTACAAGCCACGTTCGACCACTCGTAAGGTCTAATCTACTGCACATTCAACTGTTTGCAGAAAAACCTGTTCTTCTTCAATATTTTATGCAAATCAGCCCATAAACACTCTGATTGTTCGAATTTGATGATGAAACTTGTACAGAAAGGTACGGAAATGAAAACCTAACCCTCGAATTCACAAAAACATGGTGAAATCACATGATTTTGGGTTCAATTAAGAATCTAGGATTTCTAGGGTTTCAACCTTTCAATCAAAAACTGAATTTTAATGTCTGAAATCATGAAAACAAGATGTGATTGATTCAAACGACAGTTAGATCATTCAAATCGGTACCATAGCTCTGATACCAGTTGAGAATCCGGTTAAAAACCGAATCCATGGATCGAATAAACGAAAACAACTCGGTTTCAGACGGGAGATTCGAGACGAGACAGAAACATACGATAACAAAGTCATCACAGATTCCTATTATATCATAAACGGTTACAGACACTGTCATCAGTAGGATAAACATCTATCTCGGGGCCGGGGGAGGTCGGGCATGACCTCCCCTTTGAGAGCATTCAAAGCACAAACTCAAATCTACAAATGAAAACCAACACATGAGATTGCTATTTATAGTCCAAACCAAAAAGCCACATTCGCCCATTGAAGGAGGTCGAACCTGCAGATTCTGTAGGTTCGCCCCTTGCAAATGGTCGAACCAAGACTTTAGTTTTGGTCTATATTTACAAATTCATCAAATCCATAAAATGCCCTTATGGATCATCACAATCTCATGTAATACAATACACGATTCAACCCTAGTCTATTCGACAGTGACGTCCACATAATAGTGCATCAACAAACCGAAACCCATTCAACTCTAACTACCAAATCCGCCAAAACCAAAACCAAGTTACTTTCCAAAGTCAAAACAACAACAACAAGTATCAGAACCAAAACAATTACCAAAACCGACAAAACACCTCCCAAAATACCACTCAAACACAAACAACACCAAACCAAACCAGAACCATTGTTCCAGTTTCTACACCAAACACTCAACAGCAAAATGAGAATCAGGCTATGGTGATTCAAAAGGATGAAGGTTTTGATTTGAACAGCATGCAACTTGGTGTTGAAGAGTCTACGGGTGGAAATGTTGCATGTTTTGCTCAAGAAGTGGCGAGAGAGGAGTCGGTGATAGTTTGAGGATATGGAAAAAGAGAAGGTTTCTGAGAAGGTGGTTCTTGAAGAGATTGTTGAAGAGTGGTTCCAGAAGTTGTTACTAAGAAGGTTGAGGAACCAGTTGAAGAAGCGATTTCAGAGACTATTATTTATTCTGTTACTTATGTCACTGAAGATCGAGAATCTATCTATTCTGACTTTGAAAGCAAATCGGATTCTGAGGCTAGTGTGAATTCGCTTAATGATGATATTGAGCAAGTTCTTGCTGAAGCGGACTTTCTGATGACAAAGAAGTCCTGCATGGTGGATGACGCTTTCACAAAAGTAGATTACTCCAAGTTCTTCGCAGGAAAGGAAGCTCATTTAGCTTTGATGGCTATGACAGATCCTCCAAAACCGGTAAGTTCTAACACATCTTCTAGTGATAAGTATTGTGGTAAATGCGATAGGCTTGAAGACGAGATTAAACACTTAAAGTATGAACTTGATAGTGCTAAAACCGTCATTGAATCTTATCAAAACGGTGAGAGAGATTTTAACAAAACATTAGAAAGCTATAAGAAAGACATTTCATAATTAACTAAAACTCTTTCACACAAACAGATCGCCATTTACAATTACATAAATGAAATTGAAGAAACCAAACTTGAAATGGCTAAAATCAAATGTTTTTTCTGAAAAAGTGAACAAAAAGTTGGAGGGTTACATCAATGTGGACGAGGAACCAGTGAAAGATAATGTTCAATCCAGTGTGAAATACAAATCTATTCCTTCCACGATTTGATTTGAAAACCAAAATCTTGATTCTGTGACACCGGAGAGTTCAGATAGGTCGGATTCTACATCAGAGAACGAATCAAACACTTTTAGTGTTGGAGATCCGAATTCTGATGTGAGACCAATTTTTGGGATTGAATGATGAGGGAGTTACTACTGTAACTGATGATTCTGATACTGAGAATGAGGAACCTAGGAAAAATGTTGATATTCCTTTGGAAAAATCACATTGAAAGTAATGAGTGTTCATCAGTACCTAAGGTTCAACATCCTCCAAAAGTTGAAAACAAACAGAATCAGTCAGTTAAGAAAATTGAGAAAAATGAGTCGAGTGGCAAACCGGTGAAAGTATTTTATCAGATGGAAGGATCCGATAAGATAATTTCTGATGATGAGTATCGTATTCAGTTTGCAAACTATTCTAAAATTGATAAAATATGGCAAAAAAGCACAATTTGGTTTCCAAAACATGAAAGAACCAATGATATTCCACCGGAATTGATTAAGCGACTGTATGGTGATAACTCTAAACCACCAAAGGTTCATGTCACTGAATTTGTCAACCCCAAAAAGCAAAGTTAACGGATTTGTTGAACCGGCTTACTCAACGGAGTCAGCTCCTGAGGGTTTAAGGCGAAAGTGTATTGATGATTAATACTCAGTAAACACATTCGCTAACTATCATGACAAAAACTCATTTGAAGAGTACCGTGCATGTTACAAGTGTGGGGAAAGAGGGCATTTACTTGCTCACTGCCCATACGTGCGACACAAAAGGCATGAGATTGAGAGCAGACAGAACTAGAGGAATTCGGATGTTGGTTACCCTCAGAAACAGTCTTTTCCTCAAAGACAGTTTTATCCCCAAAGACAACCACTTTATTCTCAATATCGTTTTTATCCACAATGAGGAAACCAACCGATTGTCTATGACAATCGCAACCGAATTTCTTTAGAGAAGAAACTGAAGAGACCTATGGTGAACACGGCTAATGAGAAGCAAAAGGTTTATCCAAAACCTGCTGCTACATCATCTGCTGGACCTTCATCTGTTAAATCAGACAAGGTAGCTAGGAAAGTTCCACCAAAGAGCGACTCTAAGAAACCTGAGGAGGTTAAACAACCTCAAAGAAGGATTCTTAAACATTCGGAACAGTCCTGGACACCAAAGGGTTCTCCAAAAGAGTTTTCTAAAACGAAAGTATTAAAGAAACCCATTGAGAACGGTGATGAAGTTTTGAATGCTCAAAAGAAGGGTGATTCAAAATAGAAAGCTTGTGAGAAGAATGATTCTTTGAATTCCAAAATTAATGTCACTCAAAGACCCAAGACCAGAAAGGTTTGGGTCCCCCGTAAAAACTAATCACTTTGTGATTGGTGCAGGGAGTTCGAATGAACAATAAAGCATAACAATTGAGGGTCCGACTGAACAATAAAACACTAATTCTACCCTTTGAATGAGTAACTAATATGAAAGAACTTCGTTAGACCTCACAAAGAAACTGGTTCGACCTCTCGATGGTTCGAGCGAACAAGAAAGGTTCGAATGGACACCAACACACTCTGAATGATGAACAAACACCTTATTCGACCTAAAACGCACATGGTTCAACCTAAAAATGCTTGATTCGACCCAAAAATCAACCTCGTTCGACCTAAATCAATCTGATTCGACCTGACCCATTTGAAAATCAATTTTTCTTCAAAAATCAACTAATTTGATCTGAATTATGTGAAAGTCAAACTAAATCAATCTCCATGTTCATGCAATGTTCATGCAAAACAGAAAAACTTTTGATGTTTTTGATGAAAAATCTGATTGAAAACTATTAATTTGCAGTTATGTGATTGAGCAAAGTGTTGATGCACTTTCTGTGGACGTCACTGTCGAATAGACTAGGGTTGAGTCTTGTATTGTATTACATGAGATTGTGGAGATCCATAAGGGCATTTTATGGATCTGTTGCATTTGTTAATATAGATCAATACATAAAGTCTTGGTTCGACCCATCGAAGGGGCGAACCTGCAGGTTCGACCTCCTTCAAGGGGCGAAGGTGGCTTTATGTGTTGGACTATAAATAGCAATCTCATGTGTTGGTTTTCATTTAAGATTTTGAGTTTGTGCTTTGAATGCTCTCAAGGGGGAGGTCATGCCCGACCTCCCCCGGCCCCGAGATAGATGTTTATCCTACTGATGACAGTGTCTGTAACCGTTTCTAATGCAATACGAATCTGTGATGACTTTGTTATCATATATTTCTGTCTCTTCTTGAATCTTCCGTCTGGAACCGAGTTGTTTTCACGTAATCGATCCGTGGATTCGGTTTTTAACCGGATTCTCACAAAGCTCTGACACCACTTTATAAAGGATCGGATTTGTAAAATATCTCCTACTTGGAGATAATATTTACAATCGTTATCTAATAAAAAATAATAATGCAAATCTATACTAAATATACAATTTGTGTTGCTATCTATTAGATCCAAACATACAAATTTGAATATTGCATCCAAATTTTAAAGGAAACAACCATTAAAAATAATGAAATCAAATTGTTTTATATAATAATATCTTATATATTTGGTAAATTGATATTGTAAATTAATGTAAAAATATCTCCATCATTATAGGAGATTATGTTTGTATTATAAAAGGATTACCAATCAATGAAAAGATTCAAGTTGAATCAATCTCTTTCATGGTATCATCCCTTGATCCTTAACCCTACTTCCGCCGCCGCTGATCTCCTTTTCCAGCTGCTTTTCTTTTCTGTCGACAACCTCTTGTCGGATGCTCTCTCTTTCCCTCACCCTACTTCATCTTTTATGTCCCTCCTTTCATTCTTATGGATTCCAAACTCCTTCACCCAGCCCTTACTATTACCAATATAAAAACCCATGTCCCCATAATTCTGGAAAAAGATTCAACCCACACATCGAGTAAAGCTAATGCGGTGTTGAGGAAAGGTCGTCCCAAAATGATAGGACTCTCGTCCCCCGGAATATCTATCACAACGAAATCCATCGGGAAAATAGTATCACCAAGACCAACCAGAACATCTTCAGCAACTCCTTGGGGGTACCGCACCAAAAGGTTGGTGAGATAAAGCTCTATTTTTGTGGGTCTCAGATTTTGCTGCTAAAACTTTTGAAATATTAAGGCGGGAAGAATGTTAACATTGGTTTGCAAATCGGCAATGGCTCTGGTGTAGATATTCTCCCCCACGGTGCAAGGGATCAGAACTCGATCAGGAGGTAATCTTCCTTGCACAATGGCTGAACAGACTTTGTTAACGGGTATGATGACTCCTTCTTCAAGAGTATCCTTTTTGGAGAGGGTATCTTTTAGAAATTTGAAGTGAGCAGGGAGTCTGAGTTGACAATCAGCATAAGGGATGTTGAGTTGTACTTCCGTCGTCAAGGAATTAAACGCGTGAAGTCTTTCTTCCATGGTGGGAACAAGAACAGCTGCAATTTCTTTCTCTGCTCCTAATGGAGAATCACGAACTTCTTCCTTTGGCTCGGCTTTAATTTCTTCCTTATCAGCGGCATCTTCCATAGCGTAAATATACCTGAGGTAATTTTTTATTACCTCAAGGTTTTCTGCAAACTTCTTCAAGTCAATTAGTGGCGGGTTTGGTTCTGGTATGGATTCAGGTTCTGGTAATGGTTCAGGTTCATATTGACTTGGTGGTGGGGAAAACAATTGGGCTAATGGAGATGGCATGTAAGGTTCCGGGCTAGGAATGGGTGTAGGTGTAGATGTAGGTAAAGGTGGAAAGAATTGGTAGGGTTGTGGTAAAATATATGGTGGTGAATCACCTAAGTGATACATTCTATCGAGTGCATCAAGTGATGGTGGGATAGGATCAAATGGTGGTGGTAGAGATCTTGGTGATGAGGGTGGCTGAGAGCTTAATCGGCAACCATTGACACGGTAAACCTCTTCAACGGGGTTTTGAGGAAATGGTGAAGGATTGTAAGGTGGTGGTTCAAATGGGGTGAATAGTGGTTGTTGTACTCTGGAAGATACCAGGACAAGTAGTCCTCACAGTTGTGGTAGAACGAAGGTCCACCAAAATATTCACAAAACTGCTGAACATAAATCCCTTCATAGTCGTAAAAGTTCTCTGTCACGAACCAATCTTCATGTGATCCATCTGAAAAACAAACAAAGACAAGCTGGAAAATAATTAGTAACAAACAACTTAGAATCTTTCTCTGCAATATGTCGTATCCCCGGCAACGGCGCCAAATACTCTGATGTCGTGTGGATTAGGTCTTTTTTAAATGTCCTTTCTAAAGTTAACACTTTCTCGAAAGAAGTGTCAAGACTTAGTAAAAAGACTAATTAAGCAAAACCTTTTTTTAAAACACTAATCTAAGTTTTAAATTTATAAAAATAAAACGATAGCTGCTGACTACTTTAAACCCACACGATAGGCAGGTGGACCTATCGAGCGCAGTATAGTCTATAGCAAGTATCGAGTATCGAACCCAAAGATACGACTTCCCCTACTCAACTCTAAGCTGTTGTGATAAAAAGAAAAGATAATAAAATAAGAAAGAGAGCAAGAGTGATCAGAATAAAAACCAAAATACCAAACAAGTGCTGCTTCGAGATCCGACTTTCACTTGGCCTGGACTAATAGTAACTTCCTAATTAAGTGGTGTAAACAAGTGCGCACTTTTACTGAACTTGGAGTTGCTACGAGCTACGGCATTCTCCAGTGGTGTTTGTTATCGCAATAGGAGTTGTGTTCTTGTTTGGAAAATGAGGGTCTCCCTGGTCTGGTAAGCTCACCTCTCGACTATGACAACTAGATGACTCAAGACAGTGTATACCCAACCCCGAATAATCCAAACTCCCAAAGCCGCGATAATGACATCTAATACTTAAAAATCTCTATGGACAACTTGCCGGTGGCCGGAGCATGACCGAACAAGAAGCCACTTGATATCATAAAGGAGTCGTGACTTTTCCCGCACATGTGCATCCTTTACTTGACCCAAATAACTATTTTAATAAGTGAGTGGTCTATCAGTAACTGTGTGGTAGTATAAAGATGAGCGAAAATAAAGACCGTTCTCTCTCAACGCAGATTCATCAAATCTTAGCTTGCGCCAAAGCTACCACATAGACAATGAAGCTAAGTCGCATAACCAAGACCCGACTTATCGCTAGGACCAAGTCTAAAGACCGTACCAACCCTAAGCGAGATCTTGATAAGTCGTGAGTTTAAAGTTCACAAGTGCATGAGTTGTTACACACCATGGGTACACTCATGAATCCTTCTCACTTATGGGTTTAAAGTTCACAAGTCCATGGGTTGTTACACACCATGGGTACACTCATGAGTCCTTCCCATTTCTTATCAAGACACCCACAAGACCAAAGACTAGTTAATTAGTTATTTAGTTAACCAAACAAGACTCTAAGTAAAAGAATTTAACAAGAACACAACACCACTTAACTAAAAAGAACTATATAAATCCATGCCAAAATAAGTCTTCATCCTAGCAGCACTCAAGTAATCTAGCCCAACATCGGCTCTACAACAATCACACTAGCAATAGACAATGATGAATACATGGTGGTGAGTGTGAAGTGGATTAAAGAGGGTGGTTTGGATGATTTTTAGTGAACTCTCTCAATACTCTCAATCTTCAAGCCTTTATGGAGTGATCCCAAGCTCCAAAGGTGACTTGCAAGACCTCTGATGTGGCTGAAGTGTGAGTAAAACTCAAGTGAAATGGGATGCCCAAAATGTGGAGTGGAGGCCTCTCTTTATAGGCAAAACAGCCCTTGCACGCCCTTGACAACTGTTTGGCACGCCCATGCACGACAACACGTACTGTTGTAGAGTCCTTTCGCGTAGTATTGTCTGTACCAGGTGCTGCACGCCCGTGCCATATTAACTGGCACGCCCATGCAGGTTGTTGGGAGCAACCGTCTTGTCAGTCTTTGTCGGTTTGAGCCTTGGAGAACACGCTGAAGCTGAGCACGGCCGTGCTTGAGGAGTGAGCACGCCCGTGCATGTCTGGAACTCTCATTTTTTCCTTATGTTGACTGGAAAATGTTGACTGGTAGACCTGGGATAAGTGCACGGCCGTGCATAGTCATGAGCACGGCCGTGTTTCATCTGGATCTTCTCCAAAAGTCTTCAAATCCTTGTCTTTTTCGCCTGTTTTTGCTTCTTTCCACTTTTTGCCTTCAATTCCTGCAATTATCAACAAAGAAGAAAAAAAACGTGACAATGCCAAGATAAATGCATAAAACAAAGTGATAAATAGGTGAATATATGCATGTAAAATATGTTAATTTTGGGACTCATCAGCTGGATATCCAAACACTCGTCGGTCCACGTCCGGTTATTGCGCTTATTTGGGCGAGAATCTTATTTATTGGTCCTCCAAGAGACAGTCCACTATTTCCAGATCCAGTGTCGAAGCTGAATATAGGGGTGTTGCAAATGTGGTTGCCGACATTTGCTGGTTACGTAATCATCTTCTAGAACATCATCATCCTCTTTATCGTGCTACATTGGTGTACTGTGATAATGTTAATTTGTTTATCTCTCCGGTAACCCAGTTCAACATCAACGCACTAAACATATTGAGCTTGACATTCACTTCGTCCGCGAACAGGTGCAACGTGGACACATTTGTCTCTTACATGTTCCGTCCTGTCATCAGATTGCCGATATATTCACAAAGGGTCTCCCTCGAGTTCTATTTAATGATTTTCGTGCCAGTCTAAGCATCAGTTTACCCGACGTTTTGACTGCGGGGGTGTAATAATATCTTATATATTTAGTAAATTGATATCGTAAATTAATGTAAAAATATCTTCATCGTTGTAGGAGATTATGTTTGTATTATAAAAGGATTACCAAAAGATTCAAGTTAGAATCAATCTTTTTCATTACACAAAAGTCTTCTCTTGTTGCACGCCCTCAACCATTAAGCCACCATTACCAAGACACTTCGTTAACTTGTAGTTAAATATTCAAGGATTTTATCATCGTGCTAGCATGAATAAGTTGAATCTTGAGTTCTTGACAATCGTGAGCATTACTCAACTACACCTTTTTTTCTTTTTTCTTTTTTTTTTTTTATCAATATTGGCATCCAATGTTATCACTACATTTTCAAAACCTCATTCCTGTTAATATTAGTATCCAACCTGATCATTATCATTTTACACATATCGGTATACTATTAAGAAAAATGAAAAGAATAATTTTAAAATACACATAATGCAGAATTTATAAACTATAGAATATTACTATTTGGCTTATAATTTGTATATATTACAATTTGCACTTTAATTTGAACAAGTCAAATAGATGAGCTTAACTTGGCTCGGATTCAGCTTGTTTACAAATGCGCCTATCTCATATTAGCTTCAAGCATGTCTCCAGACGGGAGTTTTCCAAACAACTCTATTGTGTAGTCTATCCCAAGTCGAGGCGTACAATAAAATCGGTTTGGAACTAATCCAGCCCATCTCGAAAAAACGATCGGGGCACGCATTTCAAGACTTCATATGTAAACCCAGTGGCGAAGCTTGACCCGAGACTTCGGGGGGTCGGAAATCACTTGTTTCGGGGTGTCGGAAACCAGTTTCGGGGGGTCAAAACCGTATATACCCAAAAATTTATATTCGAATACTATATAATCGGATCTTCTGAACGAAAATTCGAGGGGGTCGGCCGCCCCTCCACGCCCCTTAAAAGCTACGCCAGTGTGTAAACCATCTTGAGTCTAAAAAGCAGTTTGGTTTACAAACCAAACTAGTTTTGACCCAAACTAGGTTTTGCACACCTCTTTTTTTTTAACGGCCAATAAATTCGTATTTATTGTCACTAAGAAATTGTTGCCAACAAAAGAATTGGCAAGCGTACAGACACCAAAACAGATTGTACTAAATTACACACCTATACAACTCAATTCAAAGTTACACCGGTTATTCCACGTGGTGGTTTTGCACACCTCTAATCCCAAGATTTAACTAAAACCCACTCAGTTAAATTTTCTTGACCCGGCCCATTAGGGCACAAGGGGTGCTTCACTGAACATGTTTTTACTTCATTGATTTCTACTAATCCTGCACTGCCACGTCACTTCAATGATTTCCTTCACTGAAACACTTTTTTGTAGGTAGCACTCCACTGATTATTTACCCAACTATCAATTATTTTCACACATAATAATAATAATAATAATAATAATAATAATAATAATAATAATAATAATAATAATAATAATGGTACATATAAGAAAAAAAAAGTCATAACTAAAGAGACTTAAGTCTCGTTAACAATAAAATAATAATAAAAAAAAAGTAGAGATCTTCGAACTAGCATCAGCACAAGCATTTTGGAGAAGAGATCTTATAGATAAACATTGGGTTTTGAAGCACTAGTTTAGCTTGGTTTAGATTTTGGAAATTTATAAGTAAATGTGAGCTTGGTTTGTCCCACATTGGTGGGGAGATAAAAAATGGATGAGTTTATAAGGTGAAACCAAATGGAAGAGATTAAATTCTTTGTGTTACATTATTCTCTGGCACCTACCCGCGCGCGCAGGGGGTTGCAAAAAATGGGTTCTGGTTCGGGAAAAATTATTCAACCAACGTGACACCCGCATCTGCGGACACGAATGCAGCTTGAAAAAACCTACCAGAATTTGGTTCATGGGTAAAGGATAAAAAATAATAAATTGTGTGAAAGTTTGTGCCCACAAACCGTGAATCAGCACGGTAACTATAACCAGAATTTGGTTTACGGAACCCCTACCAGTGTGATTCTGGTAGCGCCCCGTCCCCCTTAGTCATTCCTGTTATCATTCTCCTCACAATGATTCAAAATTGTCTCTCTTTTATCTCTTAACAAGCGCATGCAGCAAACGTACAACTTTCATTCTTCTCCTCCTATTCTCGTTCCTTTCCATTTAAAGAAACAAATTAATCCTTTACTTTTTGTTTTATAAAAATAAGGTCCAAACGTATCAACACCCTTTTAAGTCGGCAACCTTCCGCAGGCATTGCCTTATATTGGCTCTGTTAGCCGAGTCAGGCTGGGCGCTGGACGCCGTAAATAACCCTTCATCAGATTGGTTAAGAAGTAGGAGGACGAGTTCCTCTATACCAGCCCCGTCTTTCCAAATAGCTAAAGCCCGCATGATTCTGCTGCATTGGAAGGATTTGCGGTTCCCAGACCGCCGCTCCTGCCTAGAGGACGGTCGTATAACACGCAGGGTGCAACGAGGCAACAAGGGTAGCCACAACTCTACGCAAGGACCCCGTTAACGCCTGGGCAAACCCCATCCGACATTTTATTATGCATATAATCGTATATCATTTCTGAGTTTTATAGTTGATTCATTATGCATATAATCGTACTTATGGAAAAGTTATTATGCACTAGAAATTTATTGATTTCCATGTGTAACCCCTAGCTTTATGGGCCATGTTATTCAATGTTAAAAATGTATTCACAGAAGCCATTCAACCATAGAGTTAGATTTATTTATTTCATGCTTTTTAGGAATTCGTTATATTCTTTCATTTCCATAGATAATACAGTAGTCTTAGGAATTTCAGAATCTTTATTAGCTCACCTGATAGGAATCAGTAAAAGCGTTCTTGATTACTGAAGATCCAAAAGCCAGACGTACCTCTTTTGAGAGGTTGAAGACGACTAGCTTGATCAGATCTCTAAGTATTTAACCTGCAAAACTGGACAAACCATTAGGCTCGTCACAAGGGGGCAGAGAGGGCCTCTCTGTGACCACCCTCCGGCGTGAGGATAAGTATTTGTTTGGAGAAGAAAAGAGAATAGAGAGAGAGGGAGAGGGAGGTTCGGAGTGTGTCAGAACGTGTCTTACCTGTACTTTTGAAGGGGTATTTATACTAGTCAGAATAGTTGTACTTTCCTTCGGTCAGGTGTACTAACCTTCGGAACTAGTGACCTCCGGTCAACTGCTATGGAGCACGTGTCATGGCGAACCGTGCCCCATGTAGATTAGCCGCGTCTTGGTGGGGTTGTAGTTCGGACGTGAGGTTTTATACCTCTTCATGTCCCCTTAAGTCCATAAGTTAGTTTATAACTTAGTGGAGTTGGTCGTTCTTGGTAGGTGCTTTCCAGCTGTTTCTTCGGACGCAGGATGTGGCAACTCCTGGGACCACATGTCTTTGATGGGATGTGGCGGTTTCTCCAAGTTGATCTTATCCGTTGAATTTGTGATTTTGGTGAGAGATCAGGACACGTGTCCGTCGACTGAGTTCCCTTTTTCTTGGTTATTTAAACCAGATTTTTCACTTTTTATTTTTACTTTTCCTCATAGATTGTTTCTACTTCCTTTGTTCTTTCACTGCTTCCCTTCCCTGCTATTAGGACCCGACTTTCTTCTTCCCTGACAGGTTCGTCCTTTCCTGTTGCTTCTTTCCTGATTCTTTCTTTTTGTTGTTTGTTATGGGGAAAGATAACATGAATGTTAGCTTCTCTACCCTGACCCAAAAGAAATTGGATAAATTTCTAATCGATTATAGGATTCCCCTAGACCTTCACCCCGAACTTCAGGACATGCTTCATCAAGAAAGCTCGACCCACACATAACGGGCCGAACCTTGATCATTTTTCATCAAGACCCACCATTTAAAGTCTGGTATTCATTCTTGCTAACGAACACCAGACTTGGGAAGACATGAAGAGGTATAAGCAAATATACCTCGGCAAATACACCTGTGCTTCGGCCGCGCCTAAGTCCAGCAAGTTACAAATAACTTGAGGACTTGGGAAGACATGAAGAGGTATAAGCAATTATACCTCGGCGAATGCACCCGTGCTTCGGTCATACCTAAGTCCAGCAAGTTACAAATAACTTGAGGACTTGGGAAGACATGAAGAGGTATAACCCGGAACGGACCTCCGAACCGCCTTGAGCGGGTCTCCGTCTCAGATTTATTTGATATTAATATTGTTTATTATCTTGTACTAACCCGTTCGCGAGGTTCAGCGCTACTGGACCTGGGACTTGTAGAGAAACCCCTAACTGGGCTTGGCTCAATTATGTTAGGGGATCCATTTGGGTAGCCCATTAACTTGGGTCCATTTGGAAGGCCCATTAACTTCCTATATAAAGAGGTCTCCACCTCTTGTATTGGCAAGTTATGAGCACCCCACTTTTTTACTACTAGGTAGAGGAGAGTTTTCTCCTCCAAACCTAGGCCCTTCTCTACAGTCCTATCCTTTCTTCCTCTCTATTATTGCAGATCCGGCTACGGAAGATGGAGCACACTCTCAATCTCACCTTCTCTAAGAGGATCCAACCTTGCCCAATCATCCGGGCAAGTTTTTTCCTCTTCAATTACCATAAGAGACATTTTGTGTATCCCACTTTCTTATGCTCAATAATATTCTGTAATACTTTATCAGATAGAGCGTAGTAATGTTATGTCTTAAGAGGTAATTTAAGACTTAATAAGAACAAAGTTTAAGATAACTCTTCGTAGTTTTGAAAATTAGAGTGGATCACTTAGTTGAGATAGTAATTTATAGAAGAATGTGAGATTAGTTTCGAGTTATGGGTATTGATGTAAGGCAAACTTAAATTATGATCATTATATTAATGAAGGATCATTAATTGTGAGGATCAATTTTGATATGAAGATGAGATAATATAATAACACCAAAAACATAAGCTACTTAAATACAATGCTCTAGCTTTGGCTATACGCTATTTATTTAAGTATTAAGTTGCCGACAGTGAATGTAACCCATCACCTTTGGGCAGAAGTGAGACATTCAAAGTCCTAATGCAATACGCTCAGTTCACTAACATAATCTGTTACACATCACCTTTGGGCAGAAGTGAAACCTTATGGCACTTATGTAAACCAAGCTACAATGCTTAACGAGACCTTATATAACGAACTAATGTGACACATCACCTTTGGGCAGAAGTGACACTTAAAATGTTATTTCAAGTTAAGCAAGGTTTTGGAAATAATGTTTTGAATAAACTTGATACATTATGTTTTATCAAAACTCCAAATTTTATTAGAGATCCCGAAAAGGTAACGGGTTCTCAGTAATATTATGAGTTCCCGAAAAATGAAGAGTTCTCAAATTAGCTTACGAGTTCTCAAAATAATGGGTTCTAAAATAATTGAGTTCTCAAAAAAATTTATATGAGTTCTCGAATGGCATAAGGGGTTCTCGGAAAAATAATGAGTTCCCGAAAAACTTATGAGATCTCGAACAACATAAGGGGTTCTCGAAATTATGAGTTCTCGAAGACTTAATGAGTTCTCGAAAGTGATGAGTTCCTGGAAAACTTATGAGATCTCGAATAAATTGTGAGTACTCGAAGACTTAATGAGTTCTCATATATCATAATGAGTTCTCGAATGTCATGATGAGTTCTCGAATATCAGAATTAGTTCTCAATATAGTGATGAGGTCTCGAATATATTATGAGTACTCGAATAACTTATGTTTTCGGATAACTTTAATAGTTCTCGGATTCTTTAATAGTTCTCGAATAAATATTGGTTCTCGAATACATGATAGTTCTCGATAAATAAGATGGGTTCTCGGAAAAATTATGGAATCTCAAAAAAACATCATGGGTTTTCAGAGTAGAAGACCTTGACCGAGAACTCATGTCCGTGAACCTGATCGAAAGCTTTATAACCGAGAACCTGAATTCGGGAACTGAGAGATTCTCCGAGAACTTAATTTATTAATATTTAAAACCGAAAACCATATTAATATTATTGAAAACTAAAAGTGATAATGTTATGTGGTTCAAAATTAGAGATTTTATTAAATCTTGTTTCCACTTTTAGATAGTAATTAATTATTTCCATAACTTCATAATATTTTGAAATTTGACTTTATCAATAAGATTTCAAAAAAATTTATGGAGATTGAATTTCCTAAAATACCAGAAACAAGATTTGATTCAATCTTGAACCAAAACATAAGGGAATTTTCAAAAAAATTATGATGTTCTTGAAGAACATCAAGAACATTAACCGAAAAATTCCAAAACCTTAAGAAACATACATAATCTGAAATCGAAATCTGAGAACCTTAATATTTATTAACAGATTTCGAAATTTATAAAACATAAAATAATAATAATAATCGGCTATATTAAAGAATTAAAAAAAGTAACCGATATCAAAATGTCATTTGTGATTCTAATCACAAAATCATTAGACCAAAAAACTTTCAACATAATTTTTACGTAATGTTATTTTTTCGTCAGGTGATACACTAACTTTTTTTTTCTTTTGGCCGAGAAAAAAATAATAATAATAATAATAAATAAGCATGGAACCCTAAAATCATTATTAGGTTTCAACATAATTGTTTTTCGATTTTAATTCCAGATCTTAATGGAAAACAATCAAAACTAATAGAGCAACATTGCTCTGATACCACATGTTGATCAGTTTTGATTGTAAATAAAGGAAAACATAATAATAATGATAATACCTGAAAGATTAGTGAGACCTACCATTGATCCTGAGAGAGTGGAGGTTGACATGATTGTCAAGATGATTGGGTTCCCTTTAGGGTATGAAGTTATGATGGATTTAAGATTCTTGATGAAGAATCGATTCAGAGAGAGAGAGAGAGAGGGATTTCTTTAGAGGTGTTATGATAATAAGATGTGTAACCCTTATTCCCTAGTAAGCTCCCACTTTTATACATACCCAGGGGACACCCTACAAGGCCCATCTAATGACAAGTCCGCCCATCAAAGACTCATCTTCTTATTGGGCTTAGGATAATTAATAATTGATCAACATTATACAAATGATTCTAAAGGCTATCGATAAATATACAAACGTCACGTATATTTATTCCAACAAAATTATCTAGATAATTTCAACTTTAAAGCCTCAAAATTCTGTTATGCCAACTAATATTTGTTGTTGCATTCATGCTCAACAAGTATCATATGCATAGAGTTGAGAAATGAATCAATGATTTGAGTCTTATATTTCTTAAGGAGGAAGATTCCAATAAAAAGACACCAATCTTCTCATCTTTTTTAAAACGGTTGTCTTATACACATGTAACATGTGTCCCAACTAAGCACCCACACGATGACTTAAAATCATAAATTATACTTTAAAATCATGTATCGACTCTTTTTGAAGTTTCTATAGTAATCCGAAACCTCATCTCCACACGGACTAAACAAAATTTGTTTCTTCCAAAGAATAAACACAACTCACAAAACCGTGTAGCAAGTCCAAGTCTACCAAATGGCTGTAAACGAACTGAGCCAGATTGAGATCACGCTAAGGCTCAAAGTTAAACATATGACAGATCGGCTTTACCTCTTTATCTTAACAAGCTGACACATCGATTTCAGACTCTGCTAGTAAAAAGCTTCACCAAACTCAATTATTTTATATATATTCTAACATACAAAAAGCATAAAATTTATAAACCACATAATTCATAATATATATACACACATTAATACATGGGTTATAACTTATAAACTTATAATAATTTTTATATATAGTTTTTGTGCTTTTATTCAAACAAGTTAGACGAGCGTGCAGATGAGCCACCTGCCACTTACGTTGCTCAGCTCAGCTCATTTACAAACAAACCGATCTCTTATGAGTCTCGACTCTCGAGCCACCAACTTTTTAACCTGACCCATTAATCATTGCCGTTATCATTCTGGCTGAGGGGTGTGTTCCCCCTTCCCCCCTTCTGCCCCTTTATTCACATAAACGCCGCTAAAGGTGTACAAATCGTTTTTTTTTTTTTTTTTTTTTTTTTGCCAAACCGGTTTCAGTTCCAAACCGGTTCGCTTTAGTACCAGTTTCTTCCTGATCCGGTTTCGGTTTGAACCGATTCGGTTTTAGACCAGTTTGGTCGGCCACAAAATCGGTTTCTACCCGGTTTCGGTTTCGATTGCAGTTCTATTTTGGTTCACTTGCGCACGTTTTAAAATCATATAAATACACTAAATTTAACTTTTAATAACTTTTAGGGTTTTTTAAAGAAGGAAATTGAATTTTAATTAAAAAAAACAAAGTTTTATTTGTGTTTATGGCCAAAAATGTATTTTTTTTTTCTTAAACCGATTTCGGTTCGGTTTCAGTTTTTTACCGGTTACAACTGATTTTTAGCAGTACATTTCGGTTTGGTTCCAGTTTGTGTACTGGTTTCGGTTTCTTTTGACCGGGTTTATTGTCGGTTTTAGCCCAGTTTTCGGTCCGGTTCATTTTGAGATTTTTTTAGTACCGGTTTCATGTGGAGCCGGTTTTAACCAGTTTTGGTTCGGGTCGGTTTTACCGGTTTCGGTTCTCAAACCGGTTTTTTTGTACACCGCCATGTGGGCTCGACTAGGGATGGCAATCAAACCCGAACCCGATGGGTAAACCCGAAACCCGACACATTTGGGACGAGTTTGGGGTCGGGTAATCGGGTATGGGTCCGAGTATGGGATTAGTTTTTATTTTTTTCGCGGGTTTGGGATGGGTTTGGGATTTGATGACATACCAATTTACCCGACCCGATTACCCGTTATAGTATACCCGTTTACCCGATTAGATACCCGTTGTAATTTCCTATATATCTTTTAAAATATGTATTCATAATATATCTAATTGTCCATCTAGATTGTTATCTATGTCTTTTAGTGTTTTTATATGATTTAACTATTTTATATTTATACATTGTAATTATTTACAAACATATTTGATAATGCTAAAATCTATTGGTTAGTAGTCACGCAATAGATACCCAACAGGTTTTTAGTCGGGTATACCCAATGGATAAATTTTTGAAATTAACGGGTTTACCCGAAACCCGCTGGTATACCCGATATCCGACGGGTAATTACCCGATACAAATCTGACAGGTTTTGGGACAGGTTTGAGACAAACATACCTAATCGGGTATGGGGTTGGGATAAAGGATTACCTAAACCCGTCCCAAACCCGACCCATTGCCATCCCTAGGCTCGACGAAGCCTCCCCTGCCAACACCCTTCAGCGTAATTTCAAATTTTATAAAAAAAATCTGTGAAAACTCTTCGCATGCAGCAGACGTACACTTCATTCTTCACCTCCATATTCTCTTTCCATTCCATTTCAAGAAACAAATTCAAACCTTTACTTTTTTTTTTTTATAAAAAAAAAAAGATCCAAAAACACTTGATCAATCATTTTCCACATGATTTGATCCTGTCACAATACACCCATTTGCCAACACACTCCATAAACTAAAAAGGTTAAATCTTTATGTTTTTAAGTGTTAAAAGATTGTAAATTGGTTGGTGGGTCTTTGATTTTAATATTTTTATTTTTATTTAGGAGGGGTTTGTGATTTGAGTTGGACATTGATAAAATTGTTGGTTTAGGGTTATTAAAATAAAATGGGGGGAATGTCATCTGATAATGTTCATGGGCTTGTCTTAGCTCTGTCTTCAAGTGTGTTTATTGGGTCTAGTTTTATTATTAAGAAAAAGGGTCTCATGATTGCTGGTACTACAGGCATTAGAGCAGGTTTCCCTCCCTCCCTCCCTCTCTCTGTATTATTATTATTATTATTATTTTAATATAAAGTAAAACATTGTATGTTTAGAACTAGGGTTTATGAGTTAATTCCTATCTTGTTTACTTATGAGTTTTTGTTAATCTTTAATGATCAAAGTTGTTTAGGTTATTGGGTTACTTTTGTTAATCTTTGATGATCAAATTTTGTTAAATTTTGTTATGGTCAAAAATATTTTTTTTTTAAATTTTGTTTAGGGTGGGTTTTTTATTATTTTTTTTTTATTTTTTTTATGGTCAAATTTTGTTAGCTTATGGGTTTTGTTAATAGTTGATGATCAATTTTTTTTTTTAATTATGGGGTATTTTTTATTATTATTATTTTTTTTATCTTTGATGTTCAAATTTTGTAAGCATATTGGTTTTGGCTTTTGTTAATCTTTCATGACCAAGTTTTGTGTAACTTATGTGTTTTGTTAATCTTTGATGATCAAACCTTGCTTAAGTTGTGTGTTTTGCTAATATTTGATGATCAAACCTTGCTTAAGTTGTGTCTTTTGATAATATTTGATGATCAAATCTTGTTTAACCTATGGTTTTTTTTTAACTTCCATGATCAAATCTTGTAAACTTAGGGGTTCTGATTAAACAACCTTATTTATATGGGAATTGTTTGATTAGGTGCAGGAGGCTATTCATACTTGAAAGAACCTTGGTGGTGGGCTGGGATGATGAGCAGTAAGTTCTCATTGGACCACACTATACTGTCATTTTTTCTAATATTTGAACCCTCTGTCACAAGCTCTAAAGCTATGCGTTATAGGGGGTCTCCATTGGGGCTTTAGTGAAAAAAAAAAGTGCTGCCACATGGGCACATTTTTTTTCATTCCTTACACCGCTAAGGTGTGTTATGGGGGGCTTTAGTGAAATGTGGTATTGGGTTGAGGTGACTAGATATGATTGGTTGGTATATGGTTCAATGTTAAAATGTTATAAATAATCATCAGAATGCCCCCATGATCGAATCAACAATTATATAACAGATTTCGGATTTCATTCTTATTATAAAGTGGATCATATTGCAGTGATCATTGGTGAGATAGCCAATTTTGCAGCGTATGCATATGCTCCAGCAATACTTGTAACTCCTTTAGGAGCTCTAAGTATGATCATCAGGTAACGTTTCATATAATTTGTGTTAGTTTCTTCATTTAAATGCTGAATTTAAAAAAAAAAAAACATACTTACATAATATCATGTTATCTGTACCACAAAATGTTATTCAGTGCAGTGTTAGCCCATTATTTTTTGGATGAGAGGTTGCATGTTTTTGGTGTTGTCGGGTGCGCACTCTGTGTAGTGGGTTCAACCACAATTGTCTTGCATGCTCCACAGGAGACTCAAGTTAAGTCTGTTAAAGAAATTTGGTTCTTTGCAACCGAGCCCGGTACGTTATAATGTTATATATTGCATATTATAAATCTTTATATTTTAGATTTTATAGCTATTAGCTAACGAAAAAGATTATGGCTTTTGGTTTTCTATTCTAACACGGAATTTTGGTATCTTAAAACAGGATTTCTGGTTTATGCCTGCATTGTATTGATTGCTGTTGGCATACTTATTTACCGTTATGTGCCACTCTATGGTGGGACCCATCTGGTCATATACGTCGGAATATGCTCTCTTATGGGCTCCCTCACGGTCCGTGTTGTTTTCTTTCAAATCTTCTGTTCTTTAATGTTTTGTCCATTCTCGTCGTCCTTATCTTGATTTTAAAGGCGTGCTTAAGGCACAAGGTGCTCATGAAAACGCATTACGGCCCTGAGGCGGCACCTTATGTACTTCTGGGTCAAAATTGGTTAATTAGGGTATGTAGGAGGCTGTTATGTAAAAGCGCCATAGAGATGAAGAAATTACGCAATGTTTTTTTGATTTAAAAAGTTTTTTGACATGTAAAACAGATGAGAGGAACACAACTTCAATACTGCTTATTTGGTTGTATATAGAGCAATGCCTCAGCTTTTGGGACCTAAACGCCTCGGAGTGAATCATGCTTTTTTAAACCAAGGCCCCTCCTTAACACTTGTGAAAAATGCAGGTTATGTGTGTAAAAGCAGTAGGAATCGCCATGAAATTATCGTTTTCAGGAAGTAATCAGTTCGTATACTTCCAAACATGGTTTTTCACTTTGCTGCTTCTCGGTTTCATTCTTATGCAACTCAACTATTTGAACAAGGTAATTTTAAAAAGATCAATATATTTCTATTTTTAAAATTTGATAGTCTGAAGCACAAAATCTTTACATGTAATGTTTCTTTACTGAAATTATGTATTTGCAGGCACTAGACACCTTCAATACTGCTGTGATTTCGCCGGTGTATTATGTCATGTTTACAAGCCTCACCATCTTGGCTAGTATGATCATGTTCAAGGTGATTCACAATTTGCAGTAACCATGCCTGCCATCCAAGCTAAAAAAACTTTACTTTTTTACATTTTCTAAAAATCTATTTACCTGCAGAATTGGCATAGTCAAAACGCATCGCAGATAATATCTGAACTCAGTGGCTTCGTGACTATTTTCTCGGGGACGTTTCTCCTTCATAAAACTAAGGATATGGGAACTCCAGCAGAATCCCCTAAACTTCCAAATCCATCAACCAGAAGCCGAAACGAAAGCCCCTTAAGGCTGGAATTGTAAAATGGCACAGGTTGTTATGGTGACTTTGTGGTAGAGTAGAGGCTATTAACAAAAGGGTTACTAATGAATATATGGGTAGATGCTGCTGAGAAACATGAGTATTCACTTCATACATTTGGCAAAGTTATTATTACTAATGTTTTGACTTTTTGGCTTACATTCATGTGCATATTGTGACAAAATTTTAGAAAGATTTAGTTTTCTTCATCAATTTTTAGTTTTAACTTTTGGGACCTATGTATTATTTTTTTCTTGTTCATATATTGGATTTGGATTACTACTATCACTGTTTAAAAAGAGTTAAATCTAATTTTTATCCATGTGGTTTAGCGAAAACTAGGGCTGGCATAACAGGTTACCTGAACCCACGAACTCGAAACTTGTAAACACGAACACGACACGACACGAAATCTAATCGTGTCATTTTTTTTTTCAAACACGAACACGAACCTGTGTATAACAGGTTAACACGATAAGGAACACCTAGTAAAACAGGTTAACACGACAAGACATGATAAGAAACACGATAAGACCTGTTAAGACACCAACACAATAAAACACGAACACGAAACAGGTAAACATGAACACGACACGAAAATAAACAGGTCTTAACGTGTCGACCTGTTATAGACACGAAACCTTTTACAATCGTGAAGGTTCGTGTCCGGTTATCATGTTCGTGTCTGATTTGCCAGCCCTAGCGAAAACTGTCATTGACACCCAAAAGTTTGAATCTAGCCTATGGCACATTGTGGTTTCGGAAATTGCAATTTATCTCCACCATACTAACACCGTTAGCCTTTTGTCGTTAAACCTCCTCCACATACTAGAAGAAGTTCATTGATACATCCATCGAACTCACAATCTATTACAACACATCTATTTATAACGAGTCTTCCTTAAGTTCGGTACCTCGATCATAACTAGGCGCAACCACTTACTATGCGTAGAAGCCTCTACGCTACTAGCACCTATGGCGCGTGACTGTAATTAGTTTTGCTACTAAATTACAACGTTTTACAAAATTCCGAGTATACCTTTGTGACATACCTATTTTTATCGACATTTCAATATAAATTTTCCTCTAAACCACATTGTGAGTAATAATACACATGCACTCGTTGCGACATACTTATATTTATCTACATTCCGATACAAATTTTTCTCAAAATCAAACGAGAGAAATGTAATTAAATTTCTATTTTTCAATGTGCCAAATCAAACCGATACCATCCAAACAACTTCTATAGCAGTTTCCGATATTCATTTTCTATGATTTTTGGTATAAATTTAACTGAAAACGAAATTATAAAACATAATCACATATCGTATCCTAAACAATATCATAAAACAATAAAAATAAAAATAGAATTAAGTACTCCACTTTAAAAAAAAAAAAAAAAAAAAAAGGTACTCCAAAAAGTAGGGCTGCAAACGAACCAAATGAACATGAACAAGAACTTGTTCGTGTTTGTTTGTTAAGGAAAATATGTGTTCACAAACAGTTCATGAACACTTACCGAACGAGATTTTATGCTCGTGTTCGTTTGTTAAGAAAACAATCATGTTCGTGTTCGTTTGTTAATTTTGTTCATGAACGCACATGAACACAAACAAGTGTTCATGAACAGAAACAAACACAAACGGACATATATTAACTTTCAAATAAAATTGAATTTACATACATATATGTTTATTTATTTATATTTATTTGTGGGTTAAATAAATAAAACTAAAATAATATTAGGACAAATTATAAAAACAAAAATTCTTATTAAACTATGGAACATAAACGAACACCTTACCGAATGTTCACGAACATAAACGAACGAATGTGGCATTTGTTCATGTTCGTTCGTTTATTAAACGAACGAACACAAACGAACTTCCCATCAAACGGTTTATAAACTGTTCGCTGAAAATTCAGTTCTTTTGCAGTCGTACCAAAAAGTCTCCCAGTTTAACAAAATCAAGTCATAGCAATTTCTCACTCATTTCTTAGTTCTAAATTACCTCTAAATCTCTAATCATATATCATATATCCTCTCCACTTCACCTAAGCAAAGCATCCCCTCAATCTTATCTGTCAACCAATTGCAACTTATTATTCAAAGGTCAGTCAGTAATCACTATATTATCTTCAATTTCATACAAATTAGGGTTTTTATTAGAATCCAATGATTATTATATAACCAATCAATGAAACCATGCCACAACCCAGAAGAAAGAAATGGACAGAAGCAGAAGAAAGAACCCTTATAGACAAATATGGAGACATGGTTTTAGATGGTACTTTAGCTAAGATGAAAACTAGAGAAAAGAAGTATAAACCCATTGCTTTACATGTTAATAATATTCATCATGTTCCTGACCCTCTTGTCTACCCATGGGAATGGACTTGGAAAGATGTGTCTAATAAGGTGCAGAACATGAGGCACCAGTATTCATTAGTTAAACAGAAGATTAAGCGAACCGAACCTGGTTGTGATCCGGTTGGTGATCGCGTACAAGGGTTTGATTGGGTTGAAGGGTTGAGTCATTGGTCGAATTTTCTTCGGTATAAGGAGGTGTTTGGGGATGTTACGGTTGTTTCTCCGTTTGTTAATGGGTTCGGCGAGGGCGGTGAGTGTGACCGAGGGATGGAGGTTGGGGAATTTGGGCAGATCGGGCAGTCGAGTGGTGGGGAGTATCCGATTGGGTTGGAGTTTGATTACGATGGGGAAGGGGGTTATAACGATGGGAATGGTAATGGGAATCGGGGTTATGAAGAGGATGAGACGATGGGGTCGGAGACGAGGAGGAAAAGAAAGGGTGTGAAGAATCCTGAAAAGAAGGCGTGGGGGTTTGTGACGAGCCAACTGGCGCAGTTGCGTGAGATGGAGGCGAGGTTTGAGCAGCGTGAGGAGGAGAGGGAACGGGAGAGGAGGAGGAGGGAGAGTGTACGGGAGAAGAACGAGGAGGAGATGATGAAAGTGATGGAGAGGTTGAAGGAACAGAGGGATAGAGAATGGGAAGCGATGGAGAACGAGAGGGAGGATAGACGAAGGAGGAGAGAGGAGGAGTTGGTTCAAGAGCGGAAATGGGAGGAAAGGAATGAGAGGAGGAGGGCGGAGTGGAATGGGAGGATTGATGAGATGTTGAGTGAGCATAGAGCGGAAATGGCACAGTTTCAGGCGAGGGTTATTGACGAGCAACAAAATTTGACAAGCCAGTTGCTTGGGATGGTTTCGCAGTGGAGTGGGCATCCGAGTGGTATTGCAGATAATACGAATGGTGGTAGTAGTCATTATCTTTCGCAAATGATGCAGAATTTGCAGCATGTTAGCGGTATGGTTGATGGTGATGCTCAAGTTGAAGGACATAATCAAGATGACGAGTTTATTGTGGACGGATGAAACCGTAACAGAAACAGAAACAGAAACAGTCGAATAAAGATGGGTTAGTTGTGTGCATTTGTTTTTAACGAGAATTGTTAAATAATTAGGAGTCGGACGAATCATTTTTTTGACCAACGGGTCAGAGTCATAATACAGAGAGATGGCGATCATTGATTGAGATATGATCCAAAGGCTAGAAGGTGACCCTTTTATCTGTATCATTTGTTACTATACTATCATTCATTCATGGTTTAGTTGTTGGCTACTTGAATAAATTGTATAATCTTTGATGATATTATGTAGCTGCATAATTTCTACCAACATTCTTGAATATGATTACTTTTGTAGAGAATTGTTCTGCTTTTTTTTTTTTGTATACATCTTGTCGCGCGCGCGGCCGGGGGGGGGGGGGGGGGGGGGGGGGTTGGTTATGTGGGACTGTGGGAGATATGTTCGCTGTCCGGCAAGTGACTAATATGCGAGCAAAGATGGAAGTTGCTTCTCTGGATTCCTAGGTGCACAACCATGTCTTTCTGAGCTAATTAACTCCATATTCCAAAAGGCGTGACCCATTTCCAGTATCCCAAAACGGCTTTTGTTACTCGATACTCTTGATAGCAAACAAACAAGTCCTACATCAGACTCACCAGCAAAACCAAGAAAACAAGGTCTGTAACATCACATTCACTGATCTATAGACACCAAAGCATTTTTTTTGTCTAGGATCCTAAAAATTGAACTTCACAGAAAAACATTGATTGGTATGAGCGGCTAGATGGTACAATAACACAGACCTTAATAGATCTTTAAATCTTAATTTGTTTGTAATAACCATATACATCTTCATTTAATATTTGCTCCAAAATAGATTAAGCTTTCATCATGGGGATTGAAATAAAATTACCATAATTCCACATATATGCACTATTTACCCAAGCATGGACAGTTTATCATGGAATTAAGAGGCCTTTTTTACCTCATAATTACTGAGATAACAGCCTTCCGACCACTGTTTTTGCTTACACGGTAACCTGACGGTTGAAATACACTCAACCAGAGCGCTTATGCTGCTGGTTTCTGGTCTGACCGAACAATCCAGTTCTAACAACAGTGATTAATAATATCTTATTCTCAACTTTCATTATTCAAAAAAATAGAACAGAATGCCTAACAGCAAGCAAACAAATACATAAATAAGTAGCAGTATTCTTATTTCTACCCCCTCCCCATCCCCATCCAACAAAACCACCACAACGCGTAACAAATATACAAACATAATTCACTAGACACGCTGTTTGTAATAGCTATCAACTCTGCAACAAATTTCACTGCGATCTGAACCGGTAAACGGAAACAAACACCGACTTGTGATTCCCATCGCATTTAGTCGAGCTTCACATTAGAATACAGAAGGGTGTCCCTTGTGAGTGGCATGTACATGAGGAACCATACCTGTACAATAACCAAACACAAAACTTATCACCTGTTTACAGGTTGGGTCATTAACACATGGTATGGTTTATAGACAGAAGCTTACCCCCATGAGAGTGGCAATGATAAAAATGATGCCGGTGATCCATGCAAGGGTTCGTCTAACAAGAAGCACCTCTGCAATCAAAATGCGTGCTGCATCACCGGAGGCTTCTTTTTCCTCCTGTAACCACCTAGGAGATGCTCTTGGTGTTAGCTTTATATTTAGCATCTCTGTAGCAGGTTCTTTGGTGAAAACAACAATCCCGACAATTTCACCTGTTGAATGACACAAGAACACTCGTTAACAAGGGATCGAAAATCACCTGCTGACTCAGAAAAAAAAGACAGAAAAAGATATGAACCTCTGTATGCTGTTTGCAAGGAGTCGTGTATCTTGGATATCACTGTCACTAGCAGTTCAGCTCCCTTCTGAACAATATCATCTGTACCATAGTGCTCTTGAAATGCCTACAACATATAACAATAACGATTCAAAGGGTACACTAGGAAAGCAAATTATCTTGGTCATGAACATGGTCGGTGAAGAAATAAATTATCGTCTACAGCTGCTTAACAGGCGAGCTTAGCCATTATCAACGAAAAGTCTTAACAACCTGTAATTTGAGCTTATGCTCGGCTTGCATAAAGCTCACACCAGCTCGTTTTTTTAACTGGAATTTTTTTTATATTTGCATTTCTTGCACATGGATTGCTATAACAAAAAAGGCAGATGGACATTTTTTGCATATAAAGTTAATCTTCTTATATGGCCAGCTTAAGAACTTAAGCGAGCCAACGAGCGAGCTCACCTCGGCTCAAATTTAAACGAGCCAGCTCAGCTCGCCTTATTTATTATGAACTGATTTCAAGCTATTTTCGAGTGAGCTTCGAGCCACGAGCAATTTAACCAGTCCTTAATCAACAAAAAGAATGTAAGAAACAAAAATGATCGTTTATAACCTTAAAACCATCAAATCTTCCATTGAGCAACTCTGCTGGTGTGGAAACACTTCCAACTAAATCTTCATGCACTTGCATTGCCCTCTCGACATTGTGGATAAGAGAGATGATGCTTGTTATAAACTTTCTGTCTGCTTTCTGCAATAATAAACGAATAGGTATCAAGCCATAATGATACAAGAAAAGCTTAAAAGCATACCAAAGAACAGATAAAGATGATGGCATACAACCTTTAACATATCTAGCTTTAATTGAGCATCATTTGCCAAGGGGATAGTCAATGAGTCCGGTTGATTTTTAACATATGATCCTCCAAACCATGAAGCCTAGATTGACAATCAACATTCAACAGACAGGGTTAGACATGAAGATATAACACAGTTGGGGTACAGCATGATCTAAGTTAAAACTAACAAATTTTGTTAAATCTGTGTCGGTGACTTCCATATCCGCAGGCAGGGGTTCATTTAAGGAGATTAGAGACAACTCATCCGCATCTGCAAGTTCGCATATCAAAGAGTTATTGGCCATTTATATAAACAGCTTTGTTTGTAAGATAAGAAATAATATGTGATACCCGACAGTTGAATGTCTGCATCTTCAAAAGCAATTTCACTGTTAAGTGCCTTGCTGAAAACATCACCCTCTGAACCAAGCTCAGGCTGCTTATCTGCTTGCAAGGTATATAAAAATTTAAAAAAAAAAGATATATCCTATTGGGAAGTAACATATGATAGGCTAGACATGAATTTAGGCACCTCCAAATCCACTGATCTCTAGCAAAAAAACAGCATGAGGCCTAATGAAGGGATTGGGCATAAGCACCTCATTTAACTGAAAGATCAACAAGAAATAATATCACTTTAGACAGTTTAATTTACAAAAAGAAACAAGAAATTTGAAAGATCTATGAGCAATTTTGCCTTTTCTGAGCTGGCAGGTGACAATGTAGAAGGAGGTGCAAAACCAAGCAAGACTGAAACAGCAGCGCCTACTTCTGGGATTGACATTGATTTGGACTGCATAAGCCAAATTAAAACTGGCCGTCATGATACGACTTAAAATTTTCCTTACTAAAACGGTAAAATATCACCACTCATACAAATTAAACATGACCAGTTGACCAATATTCACCTAACTTGCTTCAACAGGACATCGAATCATATGTTATTTATAACATTGACAGATCTAACTGTGAGTTGTGGGATTAAGGGACCCCATATAAACACGTCATACAAATATTGCTATAGAGATATTTACAAAATAGGATATTTTACTTCATTGGAAAAATCCTCACTTCTCAGTTCTCACAGATGAATTCAGTTTCAAGTTCAAGTGTTCGCTTTAGTTGAAGTTATATTAGCAAAAAGATGTTAATTTTAATCTTAAAAGACATGTATATCAATGGAACAAGCATTTGAAGTTGTGCCACAATTGCCTTTATCTTATTTATTGCCATTAGATTTCCGCTTCCAACTGTAAAATAAGATTTTTTTTTCTTCTTATTGAACATTATCCATGTATATTATTACCGAGGACTTCAATCACAAACATGAAATTACAGAAATTTTGTCGAAAAAATATGAACTTTTGACAAAAATTGTTAAAATACAATCATAGTAACTATGGCCTTATAACTACACAAGCATTTAGAAGGTTACTAAACCTTATTTCAAAACAGAAATTACCTCTTGAAGACACTGCAATTCCTACTTTCAATGGATTTTGAAACCTTGGCGTAAAATTACAAAACTCATACAATCCTAATCAATGATTCTAAAAACCTTTATAACAAAGAAATTATCAAAATTCTCTATCGTTTCTTTCGCAAGCCAACATCTACAACTACCATCAGCATACCCATTAAATCCTTAGGGTCTGGGGAGGGTGGGATGAAGGAAAACCTTACCTCTGTCCCTGGGGATAGAGAGGCTGCTTCCAAAGAGACACCCTGACTCCAAACTAATATACATAACTAAATATATAGAAATAGAAAGCTAGCGGCAACAAAATGAATGGCAAAAGAGTGTAGCATAGTAAATATAGAAACATATAAACCCAAGTACAAGAATACTGTCACATGGAAAGTCAACCTAAAGTGCAAAAAAAAAAAAAATGATAGCCCTAAGACAAAACTAAGACACATCCTTAACCTTAATCTTACGTCTCCACGAACTCCTATCTTGGACCATGCCCTCAAAGATAGGTTACCAAACCAACATCTAAAAAGAAATATTATTGACCTATTGTACACGAGACGAGAACTTCTCATATTCAAGGTCACAAAAAAGATTATATGAATGAAAGCATATAACTTAACTACAGGATCTAGTCAATTTGTGATCATCAGCATTAGTAATTGCATAATGAAAACATATTCAAGAACACAAGTCCCAACTAGTAGATAATGTAATCAACCAAAAGACCTATTCATTAACTCCATACATACAATACAAATCCTAACAGAAAATACCCATCTAACAACTATAAAAATCCAAACTTTATAAAAAATAACACCATAAAACCTGCTTAACCGATCAAAACCCAAAAAAAAAGCATCAAAATAGTAAAAGGCAGAAACAATATTACCTCAGATGAGCGAGATTGAAAATAGTTGTGGGTTGAGCTATCAAGGAAATAAACTGAACCGCTTCCATCGGCCTGCATCCAAATCAATCAAACAGATTATTATTATTGACAGACAGATCCAAATTAAATATTTATTAATACAAACCCTGGATGGTGAACACAGAATTAATGAGACGATCAGGAAGATGACACAGAAAATTTTGGGGGTTTTAGGATCCATCCTGAAAGAGAGAAATTGGTTTCTGATCCACGATTTAGAACAGGGGTGAGATGGATTTGATTAATAATATTGTTATTCAGAAGGATTGTTTTAGGAAGTGAGGTTGGGATAAAAATCTTTGAGAACGACGTCGTGTGGACATGGGCTTCATGTGGTGTTGTTAATGGGCCTTTTGGGTTTGTTTATCTTTTATGGGCCATCAAGTGGCCTTCGGAAATTGTTTTTCGTTTGATTCCCTGTGGTTTGATGTTGAAAGAGGTCCTTACTTTTTTCTCCATCCTTGTATGGATTAAGGCAGGCTTGAAGAGCTTGGAACTAACGCCTTGACAAAGCCTTAAAATGGGTTGGTTTTCCGAAGTGTCCACGGGAACAAGCCATGTACAAACTTTGAGGATCGAAGACAAGCTTGATAGGAGTGTATGTCGATGATTTGATCATGATTGGATCTGATGATAAATAGGTGTGTTATTTCAAAGAGAAGTTACACAAAATGTTTGATATGGTTGATTTTGGTTGGGTAGTATATTATTTGGGTCTACAAGTTGAACAGAAGAAGGGGGAGATCATTATTAGCCGAGGTGGGTATACTAAAAGGAAATTGCAATTATCTAAACTATGTGATTGCAATTCTTCTCGGTGGCCGATGGAACAAAAATTAAGTTTGACCACAGATGAAACGGGCAAACTGGTAGATGCCATAAGATATATATAGACGTATTATTAGTAGCTTGCAGTACCTATGTCACACTTGTCTAGACCTTAGGTACTCAGTTAGAGTACTTAGCAGGTTTATGGAATGCTTGAAGGTGAGTCATATCAAAGCTATGAATCAAGTTCTTAGGTATGTGAAGGGAACACTTAATTACGGGTTAAGATACTGGAAGGATTGGAGTGGCGAGTTGATTGGGTTTAGTGATAGTAGTCAGGGATGCGATGTTGTTGCCAGAAAGGGAACAACATGTAAGGTTTTGTTTTATTTTTATGGAAACATGTTTACTTGGTCATCTCAAAAACAGAGAACGATGGCTTTGTCCTCTTGCAAAACCGAGTTCATGGCTGCAACATTGGATGCGTGTCAAGCACTATAGTTGAAGAGCTTACTTACTGATATCACTGTATTGAAAGGTTAAAGTGCGAAGTTGTATGTGGGCAACGATCAACTATCGTTCTCATGAAGAACCCAATCTTCTATGGTCACAACAAACACATTAATACCAAGTATCACTTCATTTGGGAAGGCATAGAAAGGGGGCAAACTAATGTTTAACATGTGAGTGGAACTATGCCGAAGGCTGACATTATGACAAAGGCTTTGCCATGGATCAAATTCCATGGGATGAGCGCACTCATAGGCATGGAAGATCTTGGTGACACAAGTGCACATTAAGGGGAGGATATTAATTAGGGTGGACGGTGTAGGGGGTGGCGTCCTTGCCACCTCAGCATTTTAACATTGAATGACACCTCTCTCCTATTTCCTAGGCACCATTGGGGGTTTGGGGGGGGGGGGGGGGGGGGCATTGAAGCTTTGTTAGCCCAATAACGAGGGCTAATGAGTGATTTTATGGGGGCCACCAGCCCACTTCAATTTAAGCTAATAAAAAATGAAAATAGGGGAGGGCGGCGCCATTGAGGAGTGCTATTCCATTTATTGGGCATTATTGTAAGGGGAAAATGAAGCCCCTGTTGACGTGACGTGGAGGTGGCGTAATGGAGCCTATATGTGTGACACCCGCCAATTTACCGGGTCAAATCCATACACTTACTAGTCGAGTCTTTATCTTGTTGCATGCATTTGACACTATTTTATGTGATTATGTCCCCTGAAAGTCTAGCAAGGCCCGAACTAGTATAATTGATCCCACAGATAACCCACAATATCCTACAAATGTCTGGTTTATCAATCATTGGTGACACAAGTTTACACTCTAATCACATTTCCTTTTAGAACAACAGACATAAACATATATCTATTTGTAAACACACACACACACACACATTGAAACTCTAGTAACCACACCAACAATATATATATAAATACACATATGCATATAGGGTCAAGATCGTGTACAAAGTGTTTTTTTTGTGAGAAGTGTGAGAAGTATTAAAAATTGATACTTAGGCATCATTTTTTGAACTTAGTCGTGATGTTTTGGATTGTTTTGCCTATAAAAACACCAAACATAACAATTAAAAACTGAAAACAATATATTTTAGGCTTAAAACTTAAAACACCATGCTAAGAACATTAGCAGTGTGTTTTAAGCGTTAACTAGTGTGTTTTAACTGTTTTTTTAAATTTAATGACTATAATACATTGTATTGTGTTTTAGATTGTTGTGTTTGGTTTTTTCAAGTTAAAACAACCTAAAACATCATTCCTAAATCCAAAACATGATGTCTACATGTCAATTCTTAGTCCTTCTCACACTTCTCACGAAAAATGTACTTTGTACAAGATCCTAAACCTATGCATATATACATATGCGTATGTTATATATATATATATATATATGTGTGTGTGTGTGTGTGTGTGTGCACATGCATGTGCAATCTAGAAAACAACTTAACATGAATAATCACATCTTTTAATGTCATCATCATGCTAATTATCTCCTTTTTCCTTAAATAAATAAAACTTTGGAATGCCACCACACAAAAATGGTAGTTAACTTTAACCTCACAAGTTTCCACACAAGATTTTTACCCAAAACACCACACCATCGTCGCCTTCCTCTTCTTCCTTTTTCTTTTTATTTTTGCCAAGACCCCATCCAAATCATCATCATCATCACCTATTGTCCCTTGATTTGGTGACAATCTAAGACTAATCACCCTATAAAGACCCATCTAATCCCCAAACCCAAGTTATAATAGAACATGATTAAGTCATAAAGAATGACTTAACTCAAATTTAGTAAGATTCCTTTAATCACCAAGTTTCATGCAAGATCATTCACTTAAAGTGGCACCCTCCTTGTCCTTCCCTTACCCTATGCGACCGCCACCACCATTCATCCTCCTCTTTTCTTATTTTCGGTCCTAGAGCCCCCCCCCCCCCCACCATGATCTTTCCATTATCTTTGATGACTACATAAACCCATTTTAAGTCTAATCAAAGTGTTTAGTCAACCAACATAAAGGAACTAAACATAATGATGATTAGTGACTAATATGGCAAGATTTCTTTTGTCACCACAATCCATAGGAGATTAACTTCCCAAATCACAACTCTCCCCCCTTTTGTCCCATGCAACCGTCGCCCCCCCATCCCCATGCAAATCTATTCTTTTAATGTTTAGACTCATCAATTCACTAATATTAAGTCACATTATGGAAAGGAGGTCACCTTTAGACTAATCACCAATTAGGAAATATTCTCTAATCACCTCAAACCATGATAGTTGACTTACCACTTTGAGCACCCTCCCCCATCTCCATCTCTCTCGTCTCCCTCTCCCTCTCGTCCTCTATATAAGGCCAAGAGAGGGACGGAACTCACTTATTCTCTAACTCTCAACCCACCATACCACTCACTTAATACTTGTTTGCAAGATCTAAGCATCCATTCCGAGACCAAGTGGTATGTAGCTCAACTTAAACTTGTTATTTCTTATGTTCTAAACTATATTGTTCACCCAAGTTTATAAATCAATTTTTTTCCAAGTTTGAAAACTAATAAACTAACAATAATGAGGAAACATGTATAGATGTAGAAATGTATGTAAGTGTGTGTGTGCGCGCGCATAAGGTATATGTATGTAATTGTATGTGCGCGCGTAATGTATATGTATGTATGTATGTATGTATGTGTTTGTATGCGTGATAATGTATATGTATGAATGTGTGTATATGCGTGATATATGTATATGTATGTGTGTATAAGTGATAATGTATATGTATGTATGTGTGTGCATGCGTGATATATGTATATGTATGTGTGTGTATGAGTGATATATGTATATGTATGTATGTGTGTGTGCGTGATAATGTATATGTATGTATGTGTGCATGTATATATATGTAGATAATATGTGAGTGTGTGTGAGTTTATGCATATGGATATGGATGTGTGTGTGTGTCGCGTGTTTGTATATGGATATGTGTTGTGTTTTGTTGTGTTGTGTGTGTGTCGTATATATGTATATATAGATAGTTTCATGCATGATTTAAAAGGATATGCAATTCAACTCATTTCATCATAAACATATGTTTTCTAAACAAAACATACGTTAGAAAGTTATGGATATTTTGAGAAAATATTCTATATAATAAAACACGAATATTTGGACAATATTTTTATATACGCATTTCACCATACATTTTTTAAAACATAAAAGTCACCAATGACACCGAACTAACATACTATACAAAGTGGGTGAACGATTTGTATAAAGAAGCATTGAGTTAGACCTAAGATGTCCATCTTATATAGGACGTGTTGGTCAGATTCCTAGTACATCGGGCATAGATTCTTGATAGCTTTTACACGGACTTGAGGTGAGTTTCACGACCCCTTTTTACTGTTTTATGTTTTGGGGAAAGATATGCATTATTTACATAGTTTTAGAATGATTTTCTAGTATACCTGTGTACATGAGACATTATGTTTAGAGTACTTATAAAGCCCTCGTGTTATTTAGTATACTGTAACCATTAGCTATGGACTTATAGATCTATTGGGTTGACACCCCCACTCTTGTGCTAGTATTTCACATATGATTGCTAGTATTTCACATATGATGATACATTGTCTTTATTGTATAATGTGCGAGGCACAACTCGTCAAGGTTTGGTCATGGACTCAAGATTGGCCACATTTGTCATTGTATTAGCTAGACATTGATTGGATTTCATTAACATTATATTTTACAACTCTTTTAAACATGTGAACTCACCGACTTTATGTTGACAAATTTTTATGCATGTTTTTCAGGTAACTAATATATGGATGGAACTTGGGATATGTTTTGAGCATGCATCCCAGATACCTCTTTTTGTGGTCTTTAAATTATGAACAACTGACTTTTGAACAATGCATTTTATTATGGTTGTAACCTTTTAAACAATTTGGTATCCAAAATTTATGTTATTTTCGATGTTTGCTTGAATCTTGTGCTTGAAAACCTTTCGTGCCACGCCTCGTGATTCTGCCTTGGCGGGGTGTGACAATATGGGCTCCATTCTACACCATCCGGTCTTAATGTGACTTGGTCAATCTTTGATAGAGTAAAGAGGTGGAACCTGGAAGTCATTAGGTGCACATTTTATTGAGGAAATAATGGAGGATGGGTTAGTCGTGGAAGCTATACAATGTGAGAGTTTTCAATATCTATACTATATTATAAAGCATTTAGAAAGGATACCATGAAAATTTAAGTAATTACAACATTTTATACTTGTGGTACAACAACTTAATGAAGTTAGTAAGGGTCAATATAGTCTTTCTATATAAGCATTAAGTTGATAAATGAATTGTTGGATAAATTGATAAATAAAATTAAATTGCTTTAAATTATATAACAGTAATATCTCATCATATTCTTGTAACATGATAATAATTAAAAAAAAAAGAAAGTAAAGAGATGCAACTCCTTATAAAATTAAATGATTTAGTAATTACTTGATAAAACTAAAGATATAACAAACTCTTATAAATTAATTTTCTTTGTTCATAAAAAGAATGGTTAGACAAAAGGTGAATGTAAAAGGAAAAACATTCAAGCAACATGCTTTCCGTTTGAATATATCGAAAGAAGTGAACGTGTTTCGGCAAGCAAGGTTACTCAAGTGTTGTATGTTTTGCCTCTACTTTGGTTGTGTTTGTATGTATTTTTGGATTTAGTTTTAAAAATATGATATGTTTTTGTTCATACAAGACATCCTTGTCTACTTTTGTTCTGATTTGATGATGTTGTAGGAGCTTCAACTTTTATAAACATGTATATGTATGTATTGTGGTATATATTTTTGACATCATTTTTCTTTCTCTTCAGTTTGACAAACACCTATTTTGCGTTAGCCATGATAACCTCGTCAAATAATAAGATATTTAGATTGACTATATAATCAAATCATCAGGGCCGACTCAATCATTTTGGTGGCCTAAAACGAAGCAAAACTTTGGGGCCTTAAAAAAACATGTTGCAGCCCTATAAGCAAGATATGTCCCATGAAAAGCCTATCCAAAACTCAAAATTCAAGTCTACAAATTAGAAAATCACAGAATACACTCAACACAACACAAATTTCAATTAGACAATTAGGAAATTAGAGAATAGTGAATTAGTTATTAGTGTACCTTGTAAAACAACAAACAATTTCGGAATCAAACGAATTCAGATTAGCAAAATCTATGCACACCGCAATTCCGCAAACGATTACATAATCGTAAAGGCCGCTGACTGTATTTGTGCAAAAAGATTCAAATGTGTCGCTGAGAAACTAAGAATTAGCACCACGATTTGAAACAGAATCAAAGGTTCTCTTATTTAAAGAAAATAATAAACATCGAGTTGTGAACTAATTACCTAAAAGAGCCGTTGCCATCCGACCCTTCGTGTTCGTGACATTGGTTCCGTTCGTCTCTCAGTCTCTCTCATCTTAAAGATTTGTTGCTACTGTTCTTTCTTGATGCAAACAACCCTAGACTGAAAAAAAAAGAAGCGCCTTTGTTGTCTGTTTCCAAGATGAGAAATGATTAGGCATCTGTGTATCTAATACAAACCATCAGTCCATCACTTAGGCCCACATTCAGCCCATTTCTCATATACAAGCTAAAAAAAATGGAGGCCCTATATAATTGGGGGCCCAAAGCCCTAGCCTCAAAAAAATTGGGCTTGAGACGGGCCTGCAAATCATGTATAGATAACTATATCATTGTGAGGAGTTAAAATGAGATCAATGTTGATAATGCTTTCTTAGTCTCAAATGTTGGATGAACATATATTTATGTTAAACATATGAAAAGTTTAACAATGTATAAGATAAATTATTCACATCTAATGGATTATCACATGTTTACGGGTTACGATACGTTGAGATTTGCTGAAAAATATAAAATACTTGAGTTATGTCTCTTCTTTTATAATGTTTGAATATGTGGGGTTTAAATTAACTTATACATATATGATACAGTTTTATAATAATTGTTTACTAAATAAAAGAAACAAAAATATCTAAAGCCTAAAAGAAAGTGAATAAGTAAAAAAAAATCTTTCGAACTATTATTATTTGCGCTTCTGGTACAATAATGTAAATCATGGTTGACCATCATTATTATTCTTATGTATGGTATCATAGACTATCATTAATCAATGTTATAGTCCTTTCGATCCATGTATTATTATAAATGTTTGGACTAACTGATTGAGTTTCATAGATGAGATTTAAGGTAAGGCAAAGATGGCGTGGATGCTGTTATCTAAGTTGCTATAAAGATCAACCTCAAAATTTGTGTTAAAGTTATTGAAGATGGTCTATAAAGAGTTAAGAGTCTAAATTTACAAACGTGTTTTTAATTTTTTTTTTTTTTTTTTTTAAATAAAAACACGAATTCATTCCAGGACAAAGAAAATTACATTAAGATAGCGGGCAGGCGGGCAACAAGCTGCGCCGCCACCCCTTTCTGGATAGCAAATCCTAATCTACTAAAAACATAACCATGTCCACCCGGAGCCGAGACACTACTGTGAATAACCCGCTGGACCCTGGTCAGGAAACGGGTAGCCTCCGGTGCCAATGAGCCAAAGGTGTCAAAAGCCAAAGGTACAAAAACGTGTTGGTTCTCCTCGCAGGCTTTAGCATGTTTTTCTACCTTCTTTGCCTCTGCTTTTCGGACCGCTTGCCCTGCAACAAAGCCACTATCCCTCAACCCAACTAGGGGAGATACACCTGTCAGGTCAACACAAGCATGCTTCCCCCCGGCCCACCCAAAGACAAGGAGACATGATGTTCTATTACTATGAAACATGAAAGTTCAGCAGCCAGAGCCTTTATCTTCAGCAAAGTGTTATTATCACCATATTAGTCCATTATAGTGTTCAGTAACTTTGACAAGGACATACTTTTATAAGTCTTTATAAGTATGATGATGATTTGTATAAGGAACGTGTTATAAACCATAAAGTTTGCTATTTTGTTTGATTAAAATTTAGGAGATTATGATGAAGAAGAAATAGCAGCAAGAGCATATGAATCAATGTCATTTTTTGTCTTCGCCGCTGCGTCGTGCGGGTTTCCCACTAGTTTCATTATTTAAGCTTAGGAGTAATTGTTTTTTTAAATGTTTTTCCTTTCAAGTTGTGCATTCGATATTTTCATTTCCTCTTTGTAATTAATAGATTTTGTATATTAGGAAACTATTGTAAATTGGCATCTACATAATATGTCCCGAATTATAGGAGATTCGGTTGTAATGCCCATATAATGTAAATATTGTTAATGAAACAGTCAAGCAATTATAATCTCTATCATGGTATCATCCTCTACATACCGGTCCTAACCCTAATTCTGCCACATTCTCGCCGCCGATCCAACCCCCCTTCAAACCTTCTGCTGTTGCTACTACTCTAATCCTCCCTCTCTGTTTCTCCTACCCCATCATCCTTTCCCTTTTTCTGGATCTCATGGACGCAAAGCTCCATCCGGCGATGGCAGTTTCTAACATAAGAAACTTCATTCCTATCACATTAGAAGATGAAAGCTCCCATTACATAACATGGTCTGAACTTTTTCAGACCCATTGTCGTGCTTACGAGGTCTATGACCATCTTCAGCCACGGCCAGCCACCGCTGCAGCCTCTTCCACATCCGCAGACGGTAAACAAACCGCCTAATCTGCTGCTGATGCCATGTGGTCCCGTCTGGATGCGATAGTACTTCAGTGGATCTACGAGACTATATCTCAGGCACTCGTTCATACCATCATGAAATCGGGTTAGAATGCTTATGCCGCTTGGGTTGCTCTGGAACATCACTTTAATGACAACAAGCATGCTCACTTAATATTTCTGACCCAGGAGTTCGCCAATCTTAATCTCGCTAATTTTTCTTCTATGGCGGCTTATTGTCAACATGTGAAACTCCTTTCGGATCAACTTGCCGGAATAGGTTCACCTATCGACAATGACCGCCTTGTTACTCAGTGTTTGGCAGGACTCACGGAGCTCTACGACGGGATCTCCAATGTTCTCGGCAATCAGAAACCTCTCCCGGATTTTGCAGAAGTACGTTCTCGGTTAAACATGAAAGAATCAAAGAAAAAAAGGCACGCCTCAGCCGCTGCTCAGGCTTCTGCCACGGCACTGTCTGCGTCCGTCTCCTCGTCATCTGATGAGCGGGGTCGCGGACATCGGCGGGGTCGGGGCCGGGGTCGGGGTCATGGACATGGCAACTACAACCGAGGTCGCACTAATTCTAGTGCTCCGTCTCAGCCAACCGGTTCCCATCCCTTTATTGTTTTCCCCAACAGTTGGGCCGCAAGTCAGTGGGCCGCTCTTCTTCAAGGTCAACAGCAACAATCTTAGTCCAACAGGCCTAACACTGTTCCTCCATGTCCTCAGCCGTCCAAGCCCAACACGGCTAATACTGGACAGGGTGTTCTCGAACCAAGACCCGATCAAGTTTATCAAGCCAGTTACACCCCTACGGACATCGAACAAGCACTGTATACCATGGCTTTGAACCCGCCTGATCATGGCATTATGGACACGGGAGCTTCAGCCCACTCGGCCAACGAGTAAGGTATTTACTTTCCGTCTAATTTTAATAAATGCACTAACAAGAATATTATTGTTGGTAATGGGATGTCCATTCCGGTCGTGGCTCAAGGTAACCAAGTCCTACCCCCACCCCTCCCACCCTTGAAACTTAACAATGTCATTTTTGCACCTAAAATTACTAAAAACCTTATATCTGTGAAACGCCTTACAACTGATAATTTAGTCTCAATTGAATTTGACCCGTTTGGTTTTCTTGTGAAGGATCTCAAAACCAAGGCACATATCCTCAGATGTAATAGCACAGGCGACCTCTATCCACTCATGCAACAATTCTCCACCAACTTCAACAACCCCACTGCTCTTGCTACTGTGTCTCAAGATCGTTGGCATCAACGCCTAGGACACCATGGCAATAATCTTTTACATTCCTTAAAACAATATTCTTTTATTGACTATGGCAAAATAAATGACAAACTTTGTCATTCTTGTGTGTTTGGGAAAAGTGTTAAATTACCATTTTCTGCTTCTGTTAACTCTACTTGTTTGCCGTTTGATATTATTCACAGTGATCAATGGACCTCCCTCGTGCTTAGCACGGGTGGTCACCACTATTAGGTTCTTTTCTTAAACGACTTTACCAATTTTTTGTGGACTTTTCCACTTAGTCACAAGTCACAAGTTTACACCACTTTCACAGCTTTTCACAATCTCATCCACACCCAATTTGAACGCAAAATTAAACAATTCCAATGTGACAACGGTAAAGAATATGCAAACAACAATTTTTATAATTCTTGCAATCAAAACGGCATGCAATTTCGTTTCTCCTGACCACACACATATTCCCAAAACGGCAAGGCAGAGCGCAAAATTCACACTATAAACAATATGCTTCGTACACTCCTTGCCCAAGCCTCCCTGTAACCTCACGAATTTTCTCATTTATTTTGCATTAAAGTATTTCCCGATCCATGATATAAAGTCTAATTTATTTCTAAGTATTCTTATATTTATCCGTGTACTCTATTTTTCTAAGTTCCTTTTATCATTGTACTTAAAAAAAAAATCTTCAATCATGACATATGTCCTATCCTAATTCTATTTATAAAATCGTCATTTTATAAGATGGTGTTTTTATTTTCTAATTCAAACTAATGATATTTTTTATTTCTTATTTAAAGCTAATCATTTTTCCAATTACATTTATAATCTCAAACAAGGAAGATATAAATTCGTTTCAAAACAAATAAATATATATATATATATATATATATATATATATATATATATATATATATATATCGAAGCCTTGAGTCAAGAGTCAAAGTCTTGACAACATAATTCTTGGAGTCAAAGTCTTGAGTCAAAGAATTATGTGTAATTATTGAGTCAAAGTCTAGAGGAGCTTTTATCTCCATCTTTGTTGTGTTTGTATGTGTATATATAGTCTTGTATAGAAATAAAACAAACAAGTTGAACCATAAAGTTTATATCAACTATTTCCTGACCCAACTCTCTATCGATCTCTTGTGGGTTGGCGTGTGCTGGATAAATCCGTCTACAAACCCGTATTGAACTAGCGGTTTCGCAACATCCACCACCGTCGTGAACCACATTCCATACCTTCTCGGTCTCCTCCCTTCTGCTTGTGTCAAACGGACGCCGCTCCGTCCTCCCGACAAGCCACCGGTAACCGACAACCGTCAACTCCAGACCACCGTCCCTTAATGGTCTTAATCTCTGGCGCTCGCCATCACTGCCTCTTCCTCCGGCACTGTGAGTCTTATATTCTTTTTTCTCGATCTCGAGCTTCCTGCCAAACACACATATGAAGATGTGTTTGAGGTGCCCTTTGTTCCTAATTTGGTCAAGTTTGGGAAGTTGTTGTTTAAGAAACTAATAATTGGGGCACATGGACTATCATATCCTTTATACTAAATAAACTTCATATCTCAACTTTTCTTTTACATCTTATTTGAAGTTTAAAACATTTTCTTTTTCTAATAATTATTTAAAATGGTAAACCCATATCAAATTATTTAATGTTTGTCATCCACTTAACTATTTTTTTTAGTACCAGTTTAATACTTATAAGTTTTTGTTCAAACTAATTTTATTAAATTATTTTAATCTATGAAATAAAAAAAACATACTGTTATAAATGGGTCATTGCAATTTACGTAGCATGTAAATCTCTTAATATGAAACTCATTTTAGATAATCATTGTAATTGAAATAATTATCCTAAGCCCTTAAAGGATTAAAATCTAATTATTATTTTTTTCTATAAACGTATACAATTGATTATATATTTTGAACAATTTCCATTAGAACTTGTTTTATCAAACAATTAACTAAAACTTTTTATGATTAATTTTTTTATGATTTATGTTACACTCCTTTTATTACGTTTCAAATAAATTAGGAACCCTAGAAATACTTGAAGACTAGAAAGACTTATTTATTGCCTTAAACATAGGGTAATACTTGGCAACGTTGGACTACACTTATTCTATTTCACAAGACTTAACACTTTGCTAAGGTGAGTTTACGTAACCTTGTTTATGCAATTCTTTATACTTGAAACTTTATACTTAAGCAATTCTACATACATGTCTAGTTGTAAATGCCTCATGACTTAGACAAAGACTATTAGACTTAAACTTCAACTTGCATAATCATTAACCCTGATCAAGCCGGCGGTATACAATGATAGATCTATTGGATTGACAACCCCACCTAGATTCGTTGACCATTTCTATGGGGAGCGCGGGTGATTGTTATCGTTCCAAACTTTATAAGGAGAACCATGAATGCGGGATGGACCTAAACTTTATAAGGAGAACCGTGAATGCGGGATGGACCTATACTTTATAAGGAGAACCGTGAATGCGGGATGGACCTAAACTTTATAAGGAGAACCGTGAATGCGGGATGGACCTAAACTTTATAAGGAGAACCGTGAATGCGGGATGGACCTAAACTTTATAAGGAGAACCGTGAATGCGGGATGGACCTAAACTTTATAAGGAGAACCGTGAATGCGGGATGAACCTAAACTTTATAAGGAGAACCGTGGATGCGTGATGGACCTAAACTTTGTCGGAGGATTGATTATGTGCATACTACACTTCATGTTTATTCATGTAGACTTAAACTTACATTAGACATATGAATTGCTAAACTTTTATTATTCTAAAACTTAATTGCTTGACATGGCTTATGTATTCTCACCAACTTCTAGTTGACCCCCCCCCCCCATATTTTCCAAACTCAACAGGAAATACTGATGCTTGAAGTCTAGAGCTAGGATGAGAAGACATTTGAACTTTTAAGCTTTGTTTGATTATTGGATGTATTAGATTTCATTCAAGACATTTAATGTAATTCAATACTGTAATGAAATAAAGGATTATTTAAACTTATGTATTACCATGAGTTACTGAAAAATCATTCATACGTGACACCTCGATGTTTCCGCCATCAGTTGGGGTGTTACAGATTGGTATCAGAGCCATGGTTATAGGGAATTAGGTTATTAGAAAAAAAATAATCTAGTCTATAACCATAGGATTTTAACCAGTACTTGCTCCTTTTACCTGCAACCCTACTTGTTTCTATTCTCTATCTCCCTCCTACTTCTTATCTCTACTTTAGTCCCTACAAGACGATTATTCTCCATCATTGGATTCACCCTTAGACTAATAGGACGAATTCTCAAGTCCTAACCTGAACTACCTTGAAGATCCCGTCGAAGTTCTAGATTTTAATAACGAACACGTGCAATCTGGAAGGGTGAACGCCTGTATTCTGAGTTTTCTGTCTAGGAATGGCATTGCACATAAATCCCAATCAGACGAGGGACCCGGATGCCTACCTGGGAATTCTCGGGATGAGTGTTCACTTATAGGCTAAAGCATGTCTTCACTATGTTATTAGAATTTAGAAGGTTTGATATGTCAATGTTTTCGTTTATTCGTTCTAATTAATGAATAAATGATTACACTCACTTCCCTTAAAACTAAGCTCTAAAATCCCAAAATTTTACAGCCTAAATCAATCCCACTTCATAATCATAAATGGATTTTACAATCACACCTCACCTTACCATCTTAGCCACTTGTTTAAATACTTTCAACACCCTACCCAAATCATGTTATTTCCTTTCTCAACATATTATATATTTTAAAACTATAACCTCATAGCCTGATCTTGACGAGGGGTTCAAAAAAAAAAAAAAAAAAAAGCTTTTTCAACATTATCAAAATTTTCATCACCTAGTACAACACTAAAGATTTCTAAATATTTTTCAAAATTTTTATCACCTATAAACTACGGAAAAAAAAATACAGGTTTTTGTCAAAAGATGTCCTCAAACTTAATTTCTAAATTCAAATGTCTATTTATTAGCATAACAAACGATTTTCTATATAATGCTTTAATCTATTAAAAATCACTTAATAGAACCTTGATCTTCAAAACCTAATGTCATGTTTAAAATCTCCAACTAATGGGAATATTATAATCAAAGCTCATTTAGTTTGTACTATTTAACGATTTTTTTTATGTACTAAACCAATTTTTAAATCCTTCCATCCTCATGAACAAAAAAAATTAATCTCCAACTCCCCATGGACCCCTACTTATTTTCAACTAGTTCGAAATTTTTACAATATTTAGCATATACCACAATCATGTTTTCTCATACACTTGATTCTAACCTTTGATTCAAGCCCCACAATTTACACTGCTACATAATCTCTTTACTATAAAATAAACTCTTTATCAACTATCTTCACATTCACTATCTCTCACAACCTTGATTCTGCTTCGAGATTATTCATCATCCTCTCAAGAACTAAATTCATATTCTTTACCTTCTTGAACATGAACTTGATCCCTATGATAACCAAACTATTGAAACTTGATTGTGTGTTGCATCAAACTTAATCCTTAGTTATACATGAGGATTCGATTATCTACCATATTTGAACATTTGATACTAGAAGTCATGGAATATAAACTATTTGCTATAGACACACCTAGAGTCATTAACCTTGTCTAGGGCAACTCTATTACAACTCGTATGCTATATATTTGATTGCTTACATGTACATATTATCAATTTGCAATTTATGTGTGTAATAATTGGTACACTTAATCAAACAACTGATAGAGGATGAAGTACTTGCTCAACAGTTAGTTGAGTACCAAATAACCTACCTAACGATTGGTAGAGGTCATCATGCCTTTTCAACAGTCGGGAGAGGCCCTACAACCTGCTCAACGACTGGTGGAGGCTATCGAACCTACTCAACAATCGGTAGAGGTTCCTACTCACTAACTGGTAGGAGTCTTTTTCCTGCTCAACAGTTGGACTCATTAATACAAAGGTTCAACCACAGGATTATTTTGCATTACTTACATGTGTGTTTAGAGTCATAGAAGGACACAAAACCCTAATGTAAGGTAAATTGGTGATTGCGGTCCGGAACGTAATCATGAATTTACAGGTACGTTAAGGTAGTGTGAAATTCTATCAAGGTTTACGATAGATAACCAATTATAAACACTAGTTACCTAGTAATTCATTTAGACTTTCCATAGTCAATCAACTCATACATTTCTTTTAGAATTCCTAAAACTTAAAGTTTAGTGTTTTGCTAGATTCTTATTCTCCTTGCTATTTTAGACGAACCTAATCCAACCCTTAAAACCCACACCTATCAAACCTCTTACCAAATTATTCGAAACAGTTTATTCTGTTACCTATAAATTCATGTCATGCCTTAACACAAATTTTCCAAACCACAGTTGCCCTAATTTCTACCCAATCACCCTCAACCCGGTGTTTTTTTTATAACTTCGGGACGAAGTTTCTAAAAGTAGGGGAGACTGTAACCTCACGAATTTTCTCATTTATTTTGCATTAAAGTATTTCCCGATCCATGATATAAAGTCTAATTTATTTCTAAGTATTCTTATATTTATCCGTGCACTCTATTTTTCTAAGTTCCTTTTATCATTGTACTTAAAAAAAATCTTCAATCATGACATATGTCCTATCCTAATTCTATTTTTAAAATCGTCATTTTATAAGATGGTGTTTTTATTTTCTAATTCAAACTAATGATATTTTTTATTTCTTATTTAAAGCTAATCATTTTTCCAATTACATTTATAATCTCAAACAAGGAAGATATAAATTCGTTTCAAAATAAATAAATAAATAAATAAATAAATAAATATATATATATATATATATATATATATATATATATATATCAAAGCCTTGAGTCAAGAGTCAAAGTCTTGACAACATAATTCTTGGAGTCAAAGTCTTGAGTCAAAGAATTATGTGTAATTATTGAGTCAAAGTATAATTATTGAGTCAAAGTCTAGAGGAGCTTTTATCTCCATCTTTGTTGTGTTTGTATGTGTATATATAGTCTTGTATAGAAATAAAACAAACAAGTTGAACCATAAAGTTTATATCAACTATTTCCTGACCCAACTCTCTATCGATCTCTTGTGGGTTGGCGTGTGCTGGATAAATCCGTCTACAAACCCGTATTGAACTAGCGGCTTCGCAACATCCACCACCGTCGTGAACCACATTCCATACCTTCTCGGTCTCCTCCCTTCTGCTTGTGTCAAACGGACGCCGCTCCGTCCTCCCGACAAGCCACCGGTAACCGACAACCGTCAACTCCAGACCACCGTCCCTTAATGGTCTTAATCTCTGGCGCTCGCCATCACTGCCTCTTCCTCCGGCACTGTGAGTCTTATATTCTTTTTTCTCGATCTCGAGCTTCCTGCCAAACACACATATGAAGATGTGTTTGAGGTGCCCTTTGTTCCTAATTTGGTCAAGTTTGGGAAGTTGTTGTTTAAGAAACTAATAATTGGGGCACATGGACTATCATATCCTTTATACTAAATAAACTTCATATCTCAACTTTTCTTTTACATCTTATTTGAAGTTTAAAACATTTTCTTTTTCTAATAATTATTTAAAATGGTAAACCCATATCAAATTATTTAATGTTTGTCATCCACTTAACTATTTTTTTTAGTACCAGTTTAATACTTATAAGTTTTTGTTCAAACTAATTTTATTAAATTATTTTAATCTATGAAATAAAAAAAACATACTGTTATAAATGGGTCATTGCAATTTACGTAGCATGTAAATCTCTTAATATGAAACTCATTTTAGATAATCATTGTAATTGAAATAATTATCCTAAGCCCTTAAAGGATTAAAATCTAATTATTATTTTTTTCTATAAACGTATACAATTGATTATATATTTTGAACAATTTCCATTAGAACTTGTTTTATCAAACAATTAACTAAAACTTTTTATGATTAGTTTTTTTATGATTTATGTTACACTCCTTTTATTACGTTTCAAATAAATTAGGAACCCTAGAAATACTTGAAGACTAGAAAGACTTATTTATTGCCTTAAACATAGGGTAATACTTGGCAACGTTGGACTACACTTATTCTATTTCACAAGACTTAACACTTTGCTAAGGTGAGTTTACGTAACCTTGTTTATGCAATTCTTTATACTTGAAACTTTATACTTAAGCAATTCTACATACATGTCTAGTTGTAAATGCCTCATGACTTAGACAAAGACTATTAGACTTAAACTTCAACTTGCATAATCATTAACCCTGATCAAGCCGGCGGTATACAATGATAGATCTATTGGATTGACAACCCCACCTAGATTCGTTGACCATTTCTATGGGGAGCGCGGGTGATTGTTATCGTTCCAACTTTATAAGGAGAACCGTGAATGCGGGATGGACCTAAACTTTATAAGGAGAACCGTGAATGCGGGATGGACCTAAACTTTATAAGGAGAACCGTGAATGCGGGATGGACCTAAACTTTATAAGGAGAACCGTGAATGCGGGATGGACCTAAACTTTAAAAGGAGAACCGTGAATCGGGATGGACCTAAACTTTATAAGGAGAACCGTGAATGCGGGATGGACCTAAACTTTATAAGGAGAACCGTGAATGCGGGATGAACCTAAACTTTATAAGGAGAATCGTGGATGCGGGATGGACCTAAACTTTGTTAGAGGATTGATTATGTGCATACTACACTTCATGTTTATTCATGTAGACTTAAACTTACATTAGACATATGAATTGCTAAACTTTTATTATTCTAAAACTTAATTGCTTGACATGGCTTATGTATTCTCACCAACTTCTAGTTGACCCCCCCATATTTTCCAAACTCAACAGGAAATACTGATGCTTGAAGTCTAGAGCTAGGATGAGAAGACATTTGAAGTTTTAAGTTTTGTTTGATTATTGGATGTATTAGATTTCATTCAAGACATTTAATGTAATTCAATACTTTAATGAAATAAAGGATTATTTAAACTTATGTATTACCATGAGCTACTGAACAATCATTCATACGTGACACCTCGATGTTTCCGCCATCGGTTGGGGTGTTACACTCCTTTCCCCCGAACCTTTGGCATCACGCCCTTGAGGTGGCCACTTACCTTCTCAACATCTTACCTAGCAAACAACATGATTTTCTTGCCCCGACCTATTTACTATACCATTGCATCCCAGAATACGACCACTTGCGCGTATTTGGTTGCCTGTGCTTCCCCGTTTCCCCACCCACAACCATCAACAAACTAACCAACCGGTCACAACCTTGTGTTTTCCTTGGCTACCCACCCAATCACCGCAGATATAAATGTCTTGATCTCCAAACGAATCGTCTCTTTATATCTCGCCATGTATACTTTGAAGAATCCATATTCCCATTTCAAATCCAAACCACTACCACCCCACCCAACTATGATTTCTTACACACACCCTTAAACCCTCTCCTGTGGAATCACGTTTCCACTGATGCCACTCCAACCACAATCCCTGTCGGCCCAAACTCGCCCCACCAACCCACTCCAAACATGCCTCATTCCCCTATCCAATCTGGCCCGCATACCACACCTCCTTTACCTAACATTCCCACCAGCCCAATTCCGGCCCATTCCCCACCATCACATACCTCACCCATTTCTGCTGGACCCTCCACAAACCTCGGCCTAACTCCCTCTCCACCCATACACACCTCGCCTGCACCCAATGGACCGTCCCTTAACATTGGCCCAATTCCCACTCCACCTACCCAGTCCGTTCCAATGGTTCAGCCTGCTGCGAACACCATTCCTCATGCCGCACCCGCCCCATCTCGAACCATCCATACTCGCTCTAAGAGCGGTATCGTAAAACCCAAACAACTCTTCAACCTAAAAACTTCCACAATCTCACCCGTACCCAAAAACCCACAAGTTGCCTTATCCACACCGGAATGGTACAGTGCCATGCAACACCAGTTTAGTGCACTTATTAAAAATATGACCTGGGAGCTTGTACCACGACACCCTGATATGAATATTATACGCAGCATGTGGCTTTTCAAACATAAATTCAGGTCGGACAAATCGTTGGAACGTTACAAACCTAGACTTGTTTGTGATGGTAGAAGTCAATAGGTTGGCATCGATTGTGGGGAAACATTCAGTCCGGTTGTTAAACCGGCCACCATTTGCACAGTTCTGTCTCTTGCATTGGCTCAGTCTTGGTTGATACATCAACTTGATGTCACTAATGCCTTTCTACACGGTAACTTGGAAGAAACCGTATATATGCACCATCCTTTGGGATTTCGTCACAAAGACTTCCCACACCATGTCTGCCGTCTCAAACGGTCTCTCTATGGCCTCAAACAGGCACCGCGTGCGTGGTACCAAAGATTTACTGACTTCATCTCCCTTCATGGATTTCAACAGAGCAAGTCGGATAACTCACTCTTTATACATCATCAGGGTCGTGACATTGCTTATCTACTCATATATGTTGATGATATTATCCTAACTACCTCTAATGATGCATTACGACAGCGTTTAATGAGTATCTGATTGGGTGAGTTTGCTATGAAAGACTTGGGGCCATTATCTTACTTCCTGGGCATTCAAGTTCAACACACGGGAAATCAGTTATTCTTATCTCAGGCCGCTTATGCTAAAGACATTATTCATCGGGCTGCCATGGACTCCTACAAGCAAGTTGCCACTCCGGTTGACACTTAGTCAAAACTGAGCTCCGACACCGGCTCTTTATTCTCCGACCCCTCCACTTACAGAAGTCTGGCAGGTGCCTTGCAATACCTAACTTTCACCCGCCTAGACATCTCCTATGCTGTTCAGCAAATCTGTATGCACATGCACGCCCCACACGAGTCTCACTGGAATGCTTTAAAATGGATAATCAGGTATATCCAGGGTACGGTTAACTTGGGTCTTCATCTTACACCCTCTTCTACTTTTGCTCTCCGTGCTTACACTGATGCAGACTGGGCAGGCTGTCCAGACACCAGACGCTCCACCTCGGGCTATTGCGTATATCTCGGGGATAACCTCATCTTTTGGTTATCAAAACGACAATCTACAGTATCCCGCTCTAGTGCAGAGGCCGAGTATCGCGGTGTTGCAAATGTAGTTGCTGAAATATGTTGGCTTCGCAATCTTCTCTTGGAGCTTCATCACCCTCTCACTCATGCCACCATAGTATACTGTGACAATGTGAGCGCTATCTACCTTTCGGGGAACCCGGTTCAACACCAACGTACGAAACACATCGAACTTGATATTCACTTCGTGCGTGAGCAAGTCCAACGCGGTCATGTGCGTGTTCTCCATGTTCCTTCTCGACATCAAATTGCAGACATCTTCACCAAACACTAGTACAAATGATAGGGTGAATAAGCCTTTAAGACGGGGTTTCCAACCCCGTCTTATGCCATCGCGTCTTTTGGTCACTCACCGAGAGACGGGGTTCAACAAACCCCGTCTTTTACCCTGAACCCCGTCTTTAAGTCCATACATATATTAAATAAAAAATAATAAACCGTGTCTTTAGCATACCTTTGACCCCGTCTTTTTAACCTTTTACAATATTATATTAATTAAAATAACCCCGTCTTTAGCACACTTTAAAAAAAATCAAATTATTTATTTCAGAAACTACTAAACATACTTCATATTCAATCAACCCAATTCGTCTCGGTTTTCATACTAAATCAAAACCTGTACAATAATTCAATCGGCCCAAATACATCATTCCGAACTTGTTCAAACCTTCCAATAGACATTCAATCCGAATATACAAAGTAAACTAATATCCAAATACACGTTCATCTCACAAAGCTAATCTAAGAGTTTCCAAAAAGCTAAAATCAATGTCTAAGCAAAATAATAATATCTCACTCACTAAGTAAAATCGGAATCAACTTCGTTGCTAGAATATCAATCTCTTGGTCTATGACGAATTTGGTGTCGTTCCACATCTAAAATAAAAGCAAATACAAAAAGTTAAGTTATAACATACAAAATAAACCAATATTAACAAAATACCAAGAAAGCAACTTGCAGCAAAAAGTTAAGTTATAACACTAACTAAAATCATCATAAACACTTTCAATAAAACAAAGTGACAAAGATTTTGATAGTCCAACACATACACACGATTAAATGCACTCACATGATCATGATTAATATCTTGGGGCTTCGATATGATAATGTTCAAGAAAGCAACTTGCAGCTAGAATGTTCAATCGACATTCAAAGTCCTCCCTGGAGCACATTGGCATTAATTATCTGTTACAAGAAAAAACATACTAAGCAAAACTAAAGCATCAACTCTTAATTCAAAAACAAAAATTAACTGAAATAATCATAATATTATACCTTTCAATGACTTTGTGTTTGAATCTAATAGGTGGATTCCATAAGTTCTTTGTACATCCATCGAGGTTCATCATTAAGGCCAGAACCATTGTCGAAAACTGTAACAACCGGTAATAGTCATAGTTGTCATTACACAAACTGATCTAGCAACAGATACAACATTCCAGTAATGTACAACTTACCAAAGCTTCATCAGAGTTTGATCAAAAATTCGCCAAACCTGAGCAGCCAAGAACTGATCTGGTTCAAAAGCCGCTTGGAACCACCAACGAAAACCACCACAGTCCGCCACTAACCACCACCCAACCTGCACCACCTACTCCGACCGTCTGCACATCACAACCACCACTGACCCTCCTCGACCCAGCACTACCGAAGCACCAAATCGTACCATTTGAGACCACCTATACCTCAGCCGTGAACGACCACCTAGAGCCAGTCGTCAACCAAACCCGATCTAGCCACCTGAGACCACCACAATCGGTCGCCATCTAATTAGCCAGATCCAATACCCACCAACACAGCCTGCTCAGGCCTAAAACAACCACGCCGCCACCACCCAAGACGCTGGTGGCCGGCCATTTCTAATAGCATAGAGGGAGAAGGTGTCGAGAGTGTGTAGATGAGAGGAGAGGGAGATAGATCGGAGGAGAGATAGAGTTGGGGTTTGGTGGCTACAAAAATGAGGAGGAAGGAAAAGGTTAGGAACTTATATACCTAGGGTTAAGGTAGGTGAGTTGGGTGTGCACCGCGTATCGAACCCGTTTCTCATCGCGTGTTTCGGTTTTATTTTTGAGTTGATAATTAATCCCAGAATTTATTCAGTTATATTTGATTTTAAAAACACAACAATACCGTATAATTTAAGTTATATTTTCGTTCTCATACGCGTGTGTTCGAGACTCGCGTAATAAGATTTTTCTTTATTTAACGGTTCGTTCACTTCCGAAACCATCAAATAACATTATTTACACTAAATAATTATTCCGCGCATTTGAACGTCCGATTCCCACGTTAATTCCTTTCGACGTTTCCAATAAGCTGTGTTTTTTGCCGTTTCTGGCGCTGATTTCACATCTGATCGCTTCAATAGCAAATACGCGTTGTATTTATAGATAATAATCTTATGTTATTCCATTTTGACAAATGTTTACTGATGTCAGTTCGCTAATTTAAACACACGCAAAGCTTTCTCTAAAAGCGCCAAGGCATCCACGAACTTCGAGAAGGGCATCGTAAGGACTCATAACGGCTCAATTAATCCAAATTAACTTTAAGCATGTTAATTACTTCAAAAAACGATCAAAATCATATAAGAGGTTGACCGTAATTTGCCGGTTGTCACCTAAATATTTTGTGAAATGGCCATACTTAATACATATTGGTCTAGTGGTATGGTGTCCCCCTTACAAATGTGAGGTTGTGGGTTCAAATCCTTATGTATGCAAGGTAAATATGGAATTAAGACTGTTAAAAAGGTTTGATGATAAAATGGTCCATTTACATATGTATTATCTACTACTGTCTTCTGTGATCGATTAAGGTCCAATATGAGCCATTAAGAAAAATATGATCTACAACTATCCATTGTGATCCATTAAGGCCCAATATGATTCATTAAGACATATATGATCAACTATCGTCTATTGTGATCCATTAAGGCCCAATATAATTCATTAATACATATATGATCAACTATCATCTATTGTGATCCATTAAGAACGGATATGATCATTTAATACATATTGTGATGTACTAATGCCCATTATGATCCATTAAGGCCCATTATGGTCAATTAACACATATCTGGTCTATTACTACCCATTGGGATCCATTAAGGCTCAATATTGCCCATAAAGTTTAATATGATCTATTATTGTTCATTGCGGTCATCTAAGGTTCAATATGATCTACTAAGACATATATTATCTACTGCTGTTCATTGTGATCCATTAAGGCCTAATATGATCAATTAAGATATTCATGATCTATTATTTTCCATTATGGTCCAGTAAGACAAACATTTATGATCTAGTATTGTCCATTGTAATCCATTAAGGCCCAATATGGTCAATTTAGACATTATTATCTACTATTTTCTTCTATGATCAATTAAGGCCCAATATGAGCCATTAAGACAAATATGATCTACTATTGTCCATTGTGATCCATTAAGGTCCAATATGATTCATTAAGACATATATGATCAACTATCGTCCATTGTGATCCATTAAGGATGGATATGATCATTTAATACATATTATGATGTACTAATGCCCATTATGATCCATTAAGGCCCGTTACGGTCCATTAAGACATATCAGATCTATTACTACCCATTGGGATCCATAAAAGCCCAACATTGCTCATTAAGTTTAATATGATCTATTATTGTCCATTGTAGTCCTCTAAGGTCCAATATGATCTATTAAGACAAATATTGTCTACTGTTGTTCATTGTGATCCATTAAGGCCTAATATGATCAATTAAGACATGCATGACCTATTATTCTCTATTATGGTCCATTAAGACAAACATTTATGATCTACTATTATTCATTGTAATCCATTAAGTCCTAATATGGTCCATTTACACATGTATTATCTACTAATGTCTTTTGTGATCGATTAAGGCCCAATATGAGCCATTAAGACAAATATGATCTACAACTGTCCATTGTGATCCATTAAGGCCCAATATGATTCATTAAGACATATATGATCAATTATCGTCCATTGTGAACCATTAAGGGCGGATATGATCATTTAATACATATTATGATGTACTAAGGCCCATTATGATCCATTAAGGCCCATCATGATCCATTAAGACATATCTGATCTATTACTACCCATTCGGATCCATTAAGACCCAATATTACCAGTTAAGTTTAATATGATCTATTAAGACATATATTATCTACTGTTGTTCATTGTGATCAATTAAGGCCTAATATGATCAATTAAGACATGCATGTTCTATTATTCTCCATTATGGTCTATTAAGACATACATTTATGATCTAGTATTGTCCATTGTAATTCATTAAAGCCCAATATGGTCCATTTACACATGTATTATCTACTATTGTCTTTTGTGATCGATTAAGATCCAATATGAGCCATTAAGACAAATACGGTCTACTACTGCCCATTGTGATCAATTAAGGCCTAATATGATTCAGTAAGACATTAGAATCAAAAGACGGGGTTGAGTCAAATTTTTCTGAATATTTTATTATGTTGGCTACAAAAGACGAGGCTGAGTCAAATTTTTTTGAATATTTTATTTTGTTGGCTACAATTGTTACTAAGATGTTTTATAATATTTTTTGAATATTTTTTGGAGTTTATATATAAAATTCTAATAGCAAAAGATGGGGTTTTCTTAAAAGACGGGGTTTAGACTAATAGGGTTTTGAAACAAAAGATGGGGTCGTGTTGAATTTTTTTAATATTTTATTATGTTAGCTTAAAGACGGGGTTTTCTTTAAAGAAGTGGTTTATACCAATAGACGGGGGTTTTGATCAAAAGACGGGGTTTGGTTGAATTTTTTTGAATATTTTATTGTGTTGGCAAGGATATTTTTATTATATTGAGCAAAAGACGGGGTTCAAACCAAAAACCCCGTCTTTATTCTTTTTTTAACCCCATCTTTAGCTCGCTTTTGTAGTAGTTAAAGGATTACCTCGAGTTCTGTTTGATGATTTTCGCTCCAGTCTCAGTCTTCGGCCACCCTTCGCTTCGACTGCGGGGGTGTAATAGATTATGTATATTAGGAAACTATTGTAAATTGGCATCTACAGAATATGTCCCGAATTATAGGAGATTCGATTGTAATGTCTATATAATGTAAATATTGTTAATGAAATAGTCAAGCAATTATAATCTCTATCAGTAATCGTATGGTTTGAAGTTTGAGTAAACACACAAAAAATTGCCCCAATATTGTCTTAGCTATTGTTGTTCTCACCTCTGATTTACCAACATATTTTTGCATACTCGTAATTCAACAGTGCCATCGGTGAAGCCAGGCCAAGGGGCGCCCTAATATATAAGGACAACATGCCACATAAAGTATTCATGTAACTAACTCAAGTTTTATTCATCTCAAGTAAGATTTTCTTTATCATTTTACTCTTAAAAATGTCAAGAATCAATAACCAAGGCTTACTATGACATATTGTGATACAACACATGCAAACCTATCTGAACCAAACAAAACTTCTAAAGACCTCCATATCGACTGAGCGAAACTTCACATATCTAATATTTGAGCATATCCATTATCTTTATACAATATTGTCAAGAAACATGGATCAAATACTAAAAATACTCTTTAATAATCAACCCAAAGATTATTACACCCAATGTATCAATTATTACAAATCAAAGCTCACTACAATCACACTCACACTCATCAAATTATCAACAAGATAATCTGATCTAAATCTCTAACAGATCTATAGACTCTCTTGATCTACACGAGATGAACAGATCAAGAATACAATCTAAACCCTAGAGATTATAAGGAACTAGGAGACAATAGGCTGGAAACAAGAAAAATAAAGTGATCGAAACTGATTACAGATCACGAGAAAGACTTTATATAGACAAGAGAGAGGCTCGGGTATAAACACACCCGAGCCAAGGAGGACCATTAGATCATCTCCAACAAACACATAAATAAGTGATCTGGTCCCTTGAATTAGGTATGGGGATTGCCACGCTGGCAATCCTCACCACTCTTTGACTTTAAACGAGATCAGACATAGGCTATCAATTCTGGGCCTCGTGTCTTGGACTTGAACTCTCCTGGGCCACTCCACACGTGCATCTGGTCCAGCTGCTACTTAACCCACGAACTCAGCAAACCCAAAGATATTGTAATAATATGCAAAACAAGAAAACAATTATAAGTTTGATATCTAACACATAAAAAGATAAAATTGAAACAATGTTAACATGTGATTTATCCTTAACATTTTAACAGCCCCTCAATTTTATCACCCAAATGGGTCAAACATATGCAAACAGGAACACATTACCTCATGCTGTCCAACAAGTAAACCCTTAGTCATAATATCTGCAATCTGTTCTTCTGATCTAATATACTCAGTTTTAATAATTCCTTTAGAGATCCGATCTCTTAAGAAGAAAAGATCAAGATCAAAATGTTTTGTTCTATCATAGAACACTGGATTAGCAGCAATAGACAAGGCTGCAGTGTTGTCACAAAACATCTTTACAGGTATGTTGACCTTGATATTCAACTCAAACAACAAGTTTTTTAACCATATGACTTCACAACAAGCAGAACATAATGCCCTGCATTCAGCCTCTGCTAAGGATCGAGATACAATGGACCGTTTCTTGCTTTTCCAAGATACTAAGGACCCACCAAGGAACACACAAAATCCAGTAATGGATTTTCTAGATTCTAGACATTTTGCCCAGTCTGAATCTGAATAGGCAACTAGATCAAAGTTAATTTGTTTATTGATCATTATGCCTTTTCCTGGTGCCCTTTTGAGATACCTTAGTAACTTAAAAGCAATCTTTTGATGCCCTTCTAAGGGCTTGTGCATGTGCTGACTTAAATAATGAACAACATATGATATGTCTGGCCTTGTATGGGCCAGGTATATCAATTTCCCAACTAACTTTTGATATGCTGTTATATTAACTAAGGGTTTATCATGTTCCTTACAAACTGATGTAAGAACATGATTCTGATCAATAGGACTGTTAAGTGGTTTGCATGCAGTTATGCCATACTCATTTAACAATTTTATGCAATACTTTCTTTGTGACAAACATATTCCTTCATTTTGTTTTATGACTTCTATTCCTAAAAAATACTTCAACTCACCAAGATCCTTAATCAAAAACTGTTTTTAAGACACTCTTTCACAATTTGGATCTCAGTTATACTATTACCAGTAATTACTATATCATCCACATAGACAAGCAAGTATATAGTAACAGAATTGGATAGTTTATAAAACAAGGAATAGTCACATTTGCTTTGCATAAATCCTAAGCCAACAAGAACATTCACAAGTTTCTCATTCCACATTCTAGGGGCCTGTTTCAGCCCATACAATGACTTATTTAACTTGCACACTTTATTTTCATGTTCAGAATAATAACCATCAGGTAATGACATGTATACATCTTCATATAAATTTCCATATAAAAATGAATTATTCACATCAAGTTGAAACAAGTCCCAATTGTTCTGAACTACAATGGATATTACACATCTAACTGTGACTAACTTAACAACTAGTGAAAATGTTTCTTCAAAATCAATACCATGTTTTTGACTATATCCTTTAGTCACTAACCTAGCCTTATATCTTTCAATTTCACCATTTGACTTGTATTTTATTTTATATATCCATTTACATCCAACAAGACTTCTACCTTTAGGTAGTTCAACTAATTCCCAAGTATTATTCCTATGCAAGGCCTCTATTTCTTCATTCATAGCATTAATCCAATTTGGATCCTTAATAGCCTCATTAAAGTGTCTAGGTTCAATACTTTTATTTAATGCAACAACAAAACATTTACAATCAACAGACAGATTAGAGTAATTCACTACCCTTTCTAACCCATACTTGACCTTACCCTCAATGACATACTCATTCAGGTTTTGTGGTAGCCTAGAACTCCTAGATGATCTTCTAGTTATGGTCTATTCTTGTGGACTTTGGTCATTTCCCTCAGAACTGGAAATCAAGTCATTGTTAGTCATCATAGACCCATCCCTGTTTCCAGTTGTACCACTACTGGGATGCTCTTGGCCAGCCAAGCCATCAGTATTAAGGTTCTCAACTGGACACTGGACAGACTCTTGTGTCCCTAACTCTTGTTTACCTATGCCCTTTCCTTCATCATTGGGATCTTCCACTTGTTCAGGGTTTGTGCTTTCATATAGATCAAAGAAATTTAAATTTGTAATGTTTAAGTGATCAAAATTTTCAAAACTTTTTAGAACAGTCTGTTCTTTAAATGGAAAAATGTGTTCAAAAAATTTTACATCCCTAGAAAAGAAAGTTTTTTTGTATCCAAACTAAAAACCTTATAACCCTTTTTCTCAGTGGAATATCCTATAAACACACACTTTTCTGCTCTAAAACTTAGTTTATCAGAATTATTCAAAACTGTACAAAAGCACAAACACCCAAATGTTTTTAGTCGATTTAGAAAGGGCTCAAAACCATAAACAAGCTCATAAGGAGTTCTTCCACCTAAGACAACTGAAGGAGTCCTATTTATCAAGTATGATGCAGTTAGCACACATTCTGATCAAAACTTAATAGGAACACAACTTTGAAACAACAAAGCCCTAGCCACATTCAATAGATGTCTATGTTTTCTTTCTACAATTCCATTTTGTTGAGGTGTGTATGTACATGAAGTTTGATGCAAAATTTCTTTTTCTTTAAGAAAACTGCTAACCTTATGGTTAACAAATCCTGACCCATTATCACTTCTAAAACACTTAACATTCTTATTAAACTGTGTCTTAATTATATTAACAAACTCATGAATGTTATCAAACACTTCAGTTTTTTGTTTCATTAGACACACCCATACAGCCCTTGAATAATCAACTATAGTTAGGAAGTATTTATCTCCTTCCCTACTAGGAACCTTGTATGGTCCCCATACATCTAGGTGAACAATCTCACCTAGAGATGTAGTCTTATGATTACTCAGAGGAAATTGTTCCCTATGTTGTTTAGCCATGTGACATACCTCACAGGGGCTAATATCATTACTAGAACCTATATCAAGTTTGCCTTTAAGAACATTAAGAACATTTTCAGAAGGATGTCCTAGTCTATCATGCCACAAACTTTTCAAATTACTATTATTACACACCTTATTGTACATAAAAAAGTTTCCACAAAAGTATAGACCATCTACTTGGCTACCAGTCACCAGGACTTTCCTGGTTGCTAAGTCCTGAACAAAGCATTTATGTTCATCAAATATCACATTAGCTTTGTTATCTTTATCTAACTTATGAATGGAAATCAAATTGATACTATAATCAGGAACAATAAAAACATCAAACAACATGACTTTATTTCCAAGTTTAACATTTCCTATTTTTGTTACTAATGCATCAGTTCCATTGGGATGTTTTACCCTAATGTTTAACTCAGACACATCAATATACTCAGTTAAATCTTTTTCATCCTTAATCATGTGTTGATTTGCCCCAGAATCAAATATCCACCCTTTAATTTTTATTTTACCATCACTACTGGAAAAACAAAACACGGGTTTACAGTAAACACTAGCACAGAAAGGACTCATTAACCTACCTGACACATTGCAGCTTTGAGGACCATCCTTAGACTTTTCACCCAACAAACTAAGCAGCCTGTTAACCTGATCACTAGTTAAAGGACTAAGACCATTCTCAGTACCTTCACTTGCAACAACATTATTAGAACTAACTTTCTTCCCTTGTTTACCCCTTGACTTCATCCATGACGGATACCCAATAATCTCAAAGCAGCTTTCAACAGTGTGTCCAATTTTATCACATTGTGTACATTTTAGATTCTATTTAGAAACCTTGTTTGTTCTATTAAATTCTAAATTCTGATTAGTTTTTGAAAACAAAGCCATGCTCTGTGTTTTTCTATTAGCATTACTAGCATTTCTATGGGATTCCTCCCTAGAAATGATACTAAATGCTTCCTTAACAGAAGGTAATGTTTCTTTAATTAACAAACTGGTTCTAACACTTTGGTACACACTATCAAGACCCATCAAGAACTGCATTAGCTTAATCATATTGCTAAAATTATTAAACTCAATATAAGCATCACATGTACAAGCAGGTAACTGTAGGATTTGATCAAGTTGTTTCCACATAATGTTCAGTTTATGATAATACTCAGAAACAGGACACCCATTTTGAGTGAATGAGTTAATTTTTTTGATACAAATCAAACACTATTGATCCATCAACCTTTTCATAGGTCTCTTTTAGTTCAGTCCAGACACTACTAGCAAGTTTAGAAAAAAACATGACCCATGTATAAATCTTCACTAATTGAGTTTAATATCCAAGTTAGTACAATTGAATTACATCTGTCCCATTGGCTAGCCAAAACATCATTATATACAGACCTAATACATGATTTTTCAATGAATCCCCATTTATTTTTAACTTGTAATGCTAGTTGCATAGCATTAGCCCATACATTATAATTCTCAGCCCCCTTTAGTTTAATGGACACTATAGTCAGATTACTTGAATATGAGGGGTGGAGGTATAATGGATCATTAGCATCCAATTTGCTTACAAGAGTCTCACTAGGACCAGGGTCGGAATTAGTTCCTCCCCCAGGCCCACCCGTTTGACCCTCAACCATGGTTATTCACACACGTAGCAAGCAAAAAGAACACAATCAAGCAAACAGCAACAAGAAATAACCACACAAAGAAACACAGAATCACACAACAATCAGTCAATAGCAGATAAGACAGACATAGGCGAAGCCACAACAGTGATCAAGATCGTTGGTTCATCACTCAAGGGTGCTAACGCAAGTCTTATTGTGGGAGCCTCTTAGACCTAGACAGACAGACAGACTCAACAATCAAGTACTAAGCCAATACCGGTCCCCCTAACCCGGTCACTGCTCCTAGACACAACAACTCAACAAAATATAAAAGAGTAAAGAACAGGAATGATCTCACCAGAAGCAAGCTCCTAAGCAGTTCAAGATCCGTAACCTTCACTTAGGGTTACGAGGTCAAGAACAAGAAAAAATAAGCTCCAGCACTCCAGAGATCCCTGATCCACCACAATACCCTTTTTTGGGTTCAGGTTCCAGTCACACAATCAGCCAAGAATAATAATCCAGGAAGAAGAGTATAAGATCCAAATCAGAGACATACAAATACGCAGCGATCTCAGCTCAAACCCTAGAAGAAGATCTAGACTCAAGAGCAACCTTATAGCTCTGATACCATGTCAAGAAACATGGATCAAATACTAAAAATACTCTTCAATAACCAACCCAAAGATTATTACACCTAATGTGTCAACTATTACAAATCAAAGCTCACTACAATCACACTCACACTCATCACATTATCAACAAGATAATCTGATCTAAATATCTAACAGATCTATAGACTCTCTTGATCTACACGAGATGAACAGATCAAGAATACAATCTAAACCCTAGAGATTATGAGGAACTAGGAGACAATAGACTGGAAACAAGAAAAATAAAGTGATCGAAACTGATTATAGACCACGAGAAAGACTTTATATATACAAGAGAGAGGCTCGGGTAGAAACACACCCGAGCCAAGGAAGACCGTTAGATCATCTCCAACAAACACATAAATAAGTGATCTGGTCCCTTGAATTAGGTATGGGGATTGCCACGCTGGCAATCCTCACCACTCTCTGACTTTAAACGAGCTCAGACATGGGCTATCAATTCTGGGCCTCGTGTCTTGGACTTGAACTCTCCTGGGCCACTCCACACGTGCATCTGGTCCAGCTGCTACTTAACCCACGAACTCAGCAAGCCCAAAGATATTGTAATAATATGCAAAACAAGAAAACAATTATAAGTTTGATATCTAACACATAAAAAGATAAAATTGAAACAATGTTAATATGTGATTTATCCTTAACATTTTAACAAATATGTGGTCATATGAACTATGAAAGAAGTAAATAAACATATACATCCCAATATTAATTTTTAGGAAGGACAAGGCATATAGGTGGGTTCTGATGTTTGGAACCGGAGAGGATAATACCTCCAAATTCATTAATTCTGACAAGTCAAACCCCTTCCAAGTCAAACATGTATCTTAGCTTAAAACCAAACACCCCGTTGACATTTTTGAGATTTAATATTTAAAGTAATCCAGTCCACAAAAATAACTAGTTACTTACATGTTCTTTATGTGTGTTCTCAATCTCTAGCTCTAGTACGATTTCTATACATGTAATATGAAAGAATTAATATATCAATATGAGATGGTACTCTTACCATTAAAATATGACATGATATAGCAAGAAAACAAAGACATTATTGCCACACATATCTCAGTCAAAAAATGGCTTGGATTCAATCATATATTTGTCTTTGTTTTTCTTAAATTTTAAAAATAACTAGTTTATAAAATGTAATTATAACATTATGAAATCGTATCATTCACCGAATAGATGCAACTATATACTTAAGACTGTTTATAGTATTTTAAAATATTCTAAAACGATATTTAACCTTTTGACTTATTGTTATTGTTAAGTTTATAAAATATGTATTTAATTTTTCTTTTTCATTTGTTAAGTTAGTACTCAGAGCTAGGTTAACTACGTATGACTACGATAAATTGACTCGACTATCATAGTTTATATATATTTGCATACAGATGATGGTTAAGTTATGTGTCATGCAATTTTTTTTAAATTATTTAAATAATCCATATCAACGACTTGTTATAAGGATATAAGTGTGACAAAAGTGCCAAATAGGTATCGGGAAAAGAAATGAAAGAAAAAATTAAATAAAAAACTTTTAGCGGCCACAAGTCATTTGGACAAAGTTAGGAAACGGTGTCCCTTTTTGCACCATTCCCGCCTAACCTATTACAACAACTGTTGTTGGATAGGTCGGAAAAAAAAAAAAAAAAAACGAAGTTTTGTCGATGTCAGGATGGGTTTGCTACACTGACTTATTTTCTAGTGGTTGTGATGTATATTTATCCTAAAATATCTAGAAATTGTTGACTGAAAAAAAAAAAGAAGAAGATAATATTCAAGATAAATTTCTTGGTGTAAATCCTTACAATAGTGTATCCTTTGCTTCAACATCTACGGTAAAGACGTCGTGTACATTAAACATATCGAATATATATTGCAAGTAAGGAATCTGAAACATATAATAAAATTACAGATCATGTATCACTACTACGACACTAACACGATATAACCCGAAATATCCAACACTTCATATATTAATTATACGGATTTGTATATTGCAATTCATCAAGTACTTGTATTTGCATGCACAAAACCAATAATTTGTTGTACCGAATTCGCTATCTCTTCAGCAGAAAACCTGGCTTCACTAGCAACCTACATTAATATATCGATCATCAAACGTTTTTCAAGACAAAAAAAACACATGAATATATATTAAACCTTAATTAAAACATGACAAAGTGGTTATAACTTATACCTTAACATTGAATGAATAGAGAACAGTTTGTTCAATTGTTGTAATGTTGGTATGAAGGATATCAAACTGTAAATCTTCAAGGGCAGCAATGGTTTTAATAAGCTGACCAGGTCTTCTCTTGCACAAAATCTTGATCATTGCATCAAACCCTAATAATCTCACTTCAACATCGGCTACACATGACTTGCATTCGGCGGTCTCCTCCTTCAGTGTGCCGTCGTATTCCACCAGCTTCATTGGATCATCCGGAGGCTGGTAAAACATTGCCACCGGATGACCTTGTTGAGCTTGTTGCATGATTGGTAGAGCCGATGAATCTCCTACCACTCTTGGAGTGTCACCGATGAGTCTTCGTCGTTTTTGTGACTCAAGACATTGCAAAAGTTGCTCTAACTCTCTCACGAACTCGATTGCCCCACCGATAATTGATGCTTGATCACCCTACCATTCGTATAAAATTATCAAAACCGCATTTTTTTAAGGATTTGAACTCGTAACTATTTAGTGACAAAGAACAGTACTAGAAAACTAGACAACTGTTACTTAAAAGTTCGTTCGCAAAATTTGCGAACGAAAAAGTGGTTGGAGTTGACCAGTTTTCTAGCAGTAAAAATCAGAATACACATTGTATAAGCACCATATTTGATGCTTGATATATAACCCTAGTACCATCCATGTAATAATATCAAGAATCCATTGTTTTTTAAATATTTGAACTAGTGACTATTTAGTGACAAACAACATTAATATACTATAGAAAACTTGATAATTACCACTGAAATTCCGTCGTAAAATTTGTGACAGAAAGGGCGGTTGCAATTGACTAGTTTTCTAGTAGTGAAATTATGAATATGCATTGTATAAGGATTTGAACTCATAACTTTGTTTGTGTTATAAGACACTTGGTCCTATATAAATAATGAATAAACTCTTAATTACCCTTTGAACATAAGAGCCTGGCATGAGAGATCTTAGCACGCGCAAATGCTCATTCATTTGCTTTCGTCTGTTTCTTTCAACCGCGATATGAGTCATTCTTTGGCTCTCAACTTCTTCACTAGTCTTTATAGTTCTTGTTCTTTTCCTCTTGTTCTTCCCTTCCACAACTAGGGTTTTATGAACATCTTCATGATGAAGTCCAGCAGATGGTCCTTCATAAACCCTAGCCACTTCCCTATTATCCTCATGATCTCCAAGAGGAGCCAATAGAGTCTGGCGCTCTTCTTGAACACCTTCATTCAAAACCGGAAACTTCAAGAAGTAAACCGGATCTATCCCAGTCGGTTCATCTTCTTCTTGAGCATGACATGTTTTGTTTTGATTTAAAGACAACTTTTGTCCAAGATCCGCGAACTGCATCACATCTGCAAAGCTCAACTGGTCATCATCTTGGACATAAGGATGTTGATGACCATGACTATTATTAAACTCATCCCCTAGAAAATTTCCCTGAAAGAGATGGAATTCAGTGTAAAACAACATGGTAACAAAAATAGTAAGTTATGTGTTTATGGTTGATATATATGGGCATGCATACCGAGTAGTTGTTACCATCTTTCTCCATGGTTATATATTTATATATATATATGTACAAATCAAGAGAGTCTTTGACTAAAGAAATTGTAACCAAAAGACAAAACCTAATGTAGTAAGCAGAAGATGGGTCCAGAATTCATTAATCAATTAAATCATGGAGAAAGGGGAGTGGGGTTACACCATGAACATATGGACAAAGAGGTATATATCGTTTGCAATGTGCATCAGGGATTTAGGATCAATGGATGAGGCATGGTTTATCTCTATATATGTAACGTGCCCTAGTTGGTCTGCTAGGGATATGGCTCTGACTTTTAAAGGGGGATATTATTTACACAAGAAGGAAAAGTTAATTTTCACAGCCCTCTACGGCTCGTATAGGGCTCTACGGGCCGTAGAGGGTGTCAGTGTAATAAATGCTCAACCCTCTACGTCCCGTAAAGCCCTCTACGGACCGTAGAGGGGAGTTTGGTGGGGTTCATTTAAACCCTATACGGGCCGTAGAGACCTCTACGGCCCGTAGGCAGTACGAGGTACGAGGTGATTGAATGAAGTGTCTGACATTCAGTGTGTCAGTCTGAAAAGTCTCTGAAAAAGCTAAACCTATACGGGCCGTAGAGGGCTATACGGCCCGTAGGAAACCTGGTTGTTGGGAGCATTAAACCCTATACGGCCCGTAGAGGCCTCTACGGGCCGTAGAGGGTCCAGATATATTCTTCTTCCTTGTCTTCTTTCTTCAGTTAACGAAAGAAAATTTAAAAACGCGGGTCACAAAAATCCGATCGATTCCAAGCTACCACGATGTCTTCGGGTCACTACAGTAATGGTTCGGATGAATGGGAGTATTCGTTTAGCCTATCTCACGTCTCGGAAAGCCTTTTCGGAGCCGTGGTGGAATCATTAGCAATGATTAGCAATGATTGTATGATTACCAATCATTGGTAATGAGTACCTACGAGCCGTAGAGGCCTCTACGGCTCGTAGAAGTCTGAAAAAAGTGGCTCTACGAGCCGTAGAGCTCTCTACGACCCGTATAGGGTTGTCTGAATAAAATTTCTTCTTGTGCAAATAGTGGGAGCCCTTTTAAAATCTATTACGTACTATACATATATATATACAGATTTAAATTAGCAAATAATTTCTTAAAAAAACTGAAAGTAACTATTATAGTTCTTAGGGCCGGTTTGTTTCAGCTCTTAATGAGACAGATGTATGAACTGGTTAGATATAGTTCATTCAGATTGTTTGTTTCACGAGCAGATATCTGAATTGACCAGACATCTGCATACAATTGGATAAATATTATAATGAGTCTGAATTGTTCAAACCTCTTATTTGATTCAGCACTTAATATTTTAGATCTCTTCCTGATTAAGTACTTATTCATTCAAAAATTGCCAAACAACCATATTTAAGTTATCTCTCTTATTATTCAATTTAAAAAAGCTAGTTATATAATAAACACGTATCTCATGTGTGTGTACATATTCATAAAGATATATCTAGTAGTTTCTACTAGTTATATTTACTGCTACCAAATCATTAGTATAGAAATTTAGCTACAATTAGAAAAAGGTATAATTGTAATTCTTAGTTAAAATTAAAGAAATTAATGATCTACTTTGCGTTATATAACAAGATGTCATGTTTTTTAACTAAATATTATATTCATTTTTTTCAGATTTTTTATTGAGAGAGAGAGAGAGCGCGCCTGTGGATGGATTAATAAGCACCTCACAAGATCACCTCTCAATTTTTACACCACCTTTTAATTAATGTGAATCACAAGCAGAGAACGCTCATACCACCATCACTTTGACACGCTTAATTCATTAAGAGGCTCGCCTTTTCAACATTTGAATATTTAAAATTTTCATTTGACATTTTTTATGTTGTATTTGTATTTTCTATAATGTCTGACTAAGACTAACCGTAGTGGTCCGCAAAAAAGAGCGTGAAATCCTTATTAGCGCCTGTACACCACCCGGGGGGCCTTAAGCTTTCAAAATTCCTTCTGGCGTGATTTTTTTAGCGCTGCATTTGGCGTTAATCTTTAAAGAACGTGCATACAATTTAGGGGTGAGCAAATATCGGTTCGGTTCTGTCTTTACATAAAACCGAAACCGATAACCGAATTTCGGTTTTAGAAAAACCATAACCGAAACCGCTCGGTTACGTCGGTTCGGTTAATTCGGTTAATATGTCGGTTATCAGTTCGGTTTCGGTTATGTTTGGTTAATATCCAAACATAAAACTTGTGCAAAATTATAAACTTAAAATAGTTAGTAACGTGTTTTGATCTTTTTCAAGAATACAAATATATATGAAAACATAAGAAAAATACATAAAATAAGGACGAAACAACTAAAAAAAATGTTTCAAATACATGAGTTACATAAAAGATATATTTCAAATAGATAGATATACATGAATGATACATTAAATATACCGGATACATGAAAATATGTTCCAAATACATGGATATATGTATGAAAAACACTTAATCATATAACTATCGGTTCGGTTTCGGTTATTTCAGTTACGGAAAAAGAGAAAACCGAAACCGTAGCCGAATGATTCGGTTTTGGCCATATGTTAACCGTAACCAATCGGTTAATTCGGTTTTGGTTATTTTCGGTTCGGTTATCGGTTTGGTTTCGGTTTTTTTCGGTTATCGGTTTTCGTATGCTGACCCCTAATACAATTTAGCTATTGGTCCAGGTGGGATTTGGGCGTTAATATTAGCGCCCCATTAAGTTGTGCCTAATAGATAATATAAGTTCTACCTTTTGAGCCCTTTAGCTAGTATCCTTATTTAATAATATGGGTTCGTAGTTTCTAAACTTTTCTCTGATAGATATGTCACAGAAGATCGTTAAGATGAGACAAGTAAGAATGTTAGTTTTCGATGATGTCAAATCAGGCTTTATATATATATATATATATATATGTGTATATATATATATAATTTTGAAAGATGACTTTCTTTTACTCAGAAGTTGTCACCCCGCACAGCAGGCCTGACCCTCCACACTCCCAGTCTATGTTGTCTTAACAGGGTCCACGCTGAAGGTTGTGTGGACTGTTAATGACACCCGCTTGGAAATCGTACCGGCCACTAGAGTAATGACCGGATGAAAAATCAGGTCAGCTCAGGCTCGAGCTCCCTCCACCAAGAAGGCCAAACTCTCCCCATCATTGCCATATCCCACCAAAGTGGAGTTAATAGGGATCGAACCCGGGTCTCACAAGGAGAACCCCGGCCCGCCTACCACTCACCACTATGGCAGGATAGGCTTTATATATATAATCTTTTAAACTATAAATTATTTGTAAGTGAACATTGTTGGTGGTGAAATCTTCAGGATAGATTAACCTATATTTTCTATGTAGCATCCTCAGGATATTGAAGGACTGAACAGAGTTCAGGATGTAACAGTGTTTTGTCTTATGTGCATCCTGAGGATAGACTAACGAATTATCTTATTGTTACGTAATTGCATGTACAATTAGATTATACCAAGACTTGTAACTCTTCCCTAATGGCCATATGGTCTTATTCAAGTCAAAAGAGCTAAGGATGGAAGAGCTATACATATGAAGAAAGACCTTTGTTAAAGAATAGGTCAAAGGTGTAATCCTCCAACATAAATGAAGGGCGAAAATCATCGAAACTGTTATACCAATGTCTATGTTGATTAATTCTACTTCAACGTTCACCTGAAACAGTCAAGGAGCACAATTAAGGAGGCGGATTTCATGGGAATTTTTTTTATTATTCACTTGTAACTATAAAAAGGGGGTGATAAACGAGTATAGGACACGGAACACTTACTTGATAGCTACTTTCTTATTATAGAACACCTGATACTCTCACACACATAACACAACATTGTAATCTTAGTAACTCGTTCATCACCCATCCAATGTTATACTCATTTTTACCATTTTTAATATTAACAAACAAGGCAGGGGCTTAGACTCCTCCCGAGGTTTTGTGCCGACGATCATCAAGTGATCAAGGGTTTTCCTTGCCCATCGAGTGTTGTTCTTTGATTTCATCACATTTACATTCATCTATTTTTTCTTATTACATCATTCTGTCAGACAGTTACATCCTCAGGATATAACCGTCCATCCTCACTTTTCCCTTTGCTATCCTGAGCATAGTTGTCAATTGTTGTTTCTTTGATATCTTAAATTGACATCCTGAAGATATAACTGATTTTTATACATTTTAAGCACATTTAGCACTCTACCTCACTTTTACTAATTTGGAATACAAAGTTATTTTTATCAGTAATTTTTAAGCAAAACAATTTGGCGCCCACCGTAGGGCAAGTGGTGCTATTTTAAACAAACACTTTGTTAAAATTTTTTCTTAATCAATTTATTTCAAAAATCTTGATAACTATGGCTTCAAACCCAAAATCTGTGCCTTCATCCATGCCATCCTCAACCTCTACCAAAAATGTGACTTTACCACCTCCTCCTGCAATATCTAAAAGTTCTGAACATGTTACCCGAAATGCTCCTCAAAGTAATCCTAGATCTAGGATGGCAACATCTGAATCTATTCCTCCTATTTTTGTATCAAATGATGAGGTCCTTTCCATGTTTGCAATGGTAAAGGACCAAATAAGGAAGCAACAGGACACCAACCAAATGTTGATGAGAGAAATTCAATATCTCAAAACATCCTCAAAGAATCCAGTTGAAGATGTAGGAACACCACTACAGCCTAGAGTTTTGGATTTTAATTCCACCATCTCCGGGGGCATTCATCAAGGAGATTTCATTCCTATGAACACTGGATTTTCTGCTCCTGAGACTACTACAACACCTCGGATGACTACAACCAGGGATCCAGGATACGCCACTGAACCATCTCGAGGATATACCACTGAACCATCTCTAGGATATAACAATGGTAACAATTTAAGTTCTAGTACTTTTGCTACTAACGATATTGGTTCATTGCAGTATACAGGTATAAGCCCACAATTGGTAAGAGAACTTCAAAAGATTAAGGATATGGTATCTAGTGTACCAGGGATAGTACAACCCATCCCTGAAGTATCCTCAGCATGTCACAGGGTGTTTCGTTTTGCACCTCCAATATGTGATGCAAAGATCCCGAAGAGGTTCCAGACTCCAAGCATGAAGCTTTATGATGGATCCATAGATCCTGAAGAGCATGTAGCGCAATATAGAGAAAGGATGGAAATAAATCCCATTCCAGCCCATCTTAAGGAAGCATGCTTATGCAAAGGACTTGGTTCCACCCTCAATGGTCCAGCCTTGCTAAGTGTTCCACCCTACTCTATTACTTTTTTTGTTCATTTAATTAACATGTTTAATAATCAATTTTCATGTAGTCGAACATTTGAACGTTTGACAAGTGATTTGTACAGGGTAACGCAGCAACATTGAGAGTTATTAAGGGAGTTTATTATACAAGGTTTGGGAAGGAAGCACTTGCCATCCCAAACTTAGATGTCACAACAGCAGTGCAAGCATTCAATATGGGACTACAAAAGGATTCACCTTTCTATCAAGAATTGGTGATGAATCCTTGTAGGAATCTTGATGAAGTTCGAAACAAAACATTAAGATTCATCCGTCTTGAGGATGACAAGAAGATACAAGAGAGGATAGAAGCATCCTCAAGATACAACAATCCTAATCGAAAATCCACTCCCACATATGAACCTTATAAGCGTAAACCATATGCTAAAGTCGATAACAAAAAGGTTAATGTGGTTGAGGATGACAATGATGAGAAGTGTCCTAAACTTTCAGATTATTGATTTTCTGTGGATGTAACAGGTCTCATGCATGCTATTAAGGATCTTGGTGAAAAAGCAAGATGGCAAATCAGGATGGAAAGACAAGTCCAAATGGTGTGCCTTCCATGAAGACTTTGACCACATTACTAAGGATTGCATTGCCTTGAGAAAGGAAATTGTTGGACATATGGTATGTCCGATAGTAATTAAAGTCGAAATCAACGTAACCCGACCTGGTACGATCCAAAGAGTTACACGTTGGTACACGAATCAGAACAAGTTCACGTGTGGGTGGATTGTTATTTGTGAACTAATAAAATTTTAAACTAGAGAGATTTTATATTAATTAGATTAATATTATGGAATATTCTAAGAATATTCCAAAGCATATGGAATATTATGATAATATTCCAAAGGATATGGAATATTCTAAGAATATTCCAAGGCATATGGAATATTATGAGAATATTCCCAATGGCTTGTCCTATAAATAGGAGAAGTTTTATCAAAAACTACACACCTCCTTGCCTCCTTCTCTCTATTTTTGGCCACCACTCCCTAAGGGCCGCCTCTTGGCTATCGTAATCGGCCACCACCACCGTCGCCTTCCTTCTTGCAAGTGTTGCTCTTGGTTGGCTTGTGCTCGGTTGTGAACTTCCTACTAGCGAGGATTCATTGTAACCCACGTGTTACAATTCCGGTGTAGTCGTTAAAGGTTGATTACTAAAACCCCTTTGATTGTTTATATTATTTATTTGTTTATACACGTTTAACCGAGATCCTGATTGGGAATATTTTATTAATCGGATTAATGAAATTAAACATATATAGATTATATATATAGATCAATTATAAAATGAAAACCCGTTTGAGTTGAGAAAACCCTCGAAAACCCACTTAAAAAAACATTTTTTTTTATTTGAAAAAAATAACAAATGTAAAATACATGTTTGTAAGCGTTTTGGGCCAAAAAAATAAAAAAGAGCCGATGAGATTTTTTTTAAAAAAATAAACAAAGTTGCTAAAAACATAGGTAAATAGCTGGAAACATATGTTTTTTAGCAATTTTGTTTATTTTTTTTTTAAAAAATCCCATCGGCGCTTTTGTTATTTTTTTTTGCCCAAAATGCATAAAAACATGTATTTTACATTGGTTATTTTTTTTTCAAAAAAAAATAATGGTTTTTTACATAGGTTTTCAAAGGTTTTCTCAACTCAAGAGGGTTTCCAAATTATCCTTTCCCTATATATGTATATATATATATAAATCGGCCTAATATACATTGTATATATAATCCGGTTTTGTTAATATATATAAACAGCTTCCGCTGTGTATTAGATACCATGATTTCCAACAGTGGTATCAGAGCCACGGTTACGCACGTATAGATGGTAAAGTTATAATTTTGATCTATGTTTTGTTTGTCAAAAGTTATTTATTTTGACGAAAGATCAAAAGCTTTTGGTTGTTCATGGATTGTGATGGGAATCGAGCCCTAGGTATTTGTACCTCGTCATGGTTGTGTTTATGATGGTTTTATTTTATTTTATTACGGATATTGGATCCGGAGTAATAGATAGAGATCTCATGTCAAGTGGGAGTTGTCAAAATAGTTTTTGAAACCCTTTGGACAAGTTTTATAAAACTGAAAAGCATATTTGATAAAAGAGTATTATTAATATTAAAACAAGTCCATTCGCGATAAAATGACCAACATAGTTTAAATAGGGCATTTAAAACTATATTGCGTCGAGTGTTGAAAGGAGTTTCAATTATCACGAATTATATAAAATTGGATTTTATAAACCGTTGTGTAACTCACATCATGCTACGAGTTATTCAAAATATTTATGGTAAATATTAAAATAAATCCCAATTTTAAATTGATTTTTTATGCCACCCTTAACGAGTTAGCACTTCATTCTATATCGAACCCAAATGTTAGTGCTGAACCCTGCGTCTGGGCGTTGATTGTAAGTGAAGGTAATCATCGCGTTTCCTGTGTAACATAAGACGGTGTTACAGTTAACAGTAAAGGACCAAACATCGCTTGTTTATCAAGTGGGCATAGTTGGGGTTAAACATACATCGCTTTTAAGCGATAACCCCAAATGGAGAGTTGTGTAGTGGACACAATTAACAATCGTTGTTTACCTACCTAATCGTACCAATGGACAGTGCTACGCTAGTTCACTGTGTATTGATGAATCGGGGTCTCATCCTAATTAATTTTTCTCTTGGGTCATAAAATAATTAGGATATTTAAAACATAAAATACAAATAAGTTAATCTTGAACTTTGTAAGATGTAAACTAAAAACAATTCCGCCTCCCATTTCTCTCTCAAGTCCATCTTAGAGAAGGACAAACTGAACCACTCCAACTTCATGGACTGGCACCGCAACTTGAAAATGTTCTCAAGGCAGAGAACAAGTTGTATGTTCTTGAAACGCCAGTTAGCACTCAAGTGCTAAAGATGAATGCATATGTTGATCACTTGGCTCGTCTGGAATTCCCCTTGAGCGATGAGTTGGTTGGGGATATTTTCCTAAATTCATTGCCCAAGTCATATGACCAGTTCATTATGAACTATAGTATGAATGGGATGGAGAAGACACTTGCAGAACTGCATCAGATGCTCAAAATTGCTGAGGTAAACATACCTAGCAAAACTGCACTAGTGCTAATGATCAAGGAGGGTCATGTTAAGAAACCAAACACCAAGAAGAAGGGCAATCAGGGCAAATGCAAGTCTGTTGCCAATAAGAAACCTCGGAAAGATGCAAATAGGTAAGAACATTCCTGATGATATTGAACAATCTTTAATTTCATTTTTAAAATGCAGGATGTCAACATTCGCATGGAAACATGAGGATATGACAGGAATCTCCAAGGATGCCATTACTCACAAGCTTGGAATTGATAAAAGTGTCAAGCCCATACAACAAAAACGAAGGAAGTTTGCACCTAAGAGGAATGTTATCTTAAAAGAAGAAGTTGACAGATTACTCAAGTCTAAGATGATAAGGGAAGTCAAATTCCCAAGATGGCTGGCCAATGTGGTTGTAGTACAAAAGAAAAATGGAAAATGGTGAGTATGTGTAGACTACGCAGACCTCAACAAGGATTGTCCAAAAGATCCATTTCCTCTTCCACATATCGATTCGATGGTGGATGTTACAGCAGGCCACGAAATGTTAACTTTCATGAATGCATCCTCAGGATTTCAACAAATCCAGATGGAACCAGATGACCAGGAGGATACTGCATTCATGACACCATCAGGTATTTATTGTTATATTGCCATGCCTTTTGGACTTAAAAATGCAGGTGCAACATACCAAAGATTGGTAAACATGATGTTCAAATAAAAGATTGGGGACACAATAAAGGTCTACAATGATGATATGGTAGTCAAATCCAAAAAGGCAGAAGACCATCTTCAGGATCTCAAAGAAGCCTTTGGCATCCTGGATGCCTACAACATGAAGTTGAATCTGGCCAAATGAAATTTTGGAGTTGGTGCTGGCAAATTTCTTGGATACTTAGTAACCAAGAGAGGCGTAGAAGCTAGTCCAGAACAAATTAAAGCCACCCTAGATCTCAAATCTCCAATAAATATCAAGGATGTGCAAAGATTGACTGGTAGGATAGCAGCTCTAAATAGATTCATCTGGAAGTCTTTAGAAAAATGCAAGGAGTTTTATGACATCCTGAAAAAGAACAATAAATTTGACTGGGGACAAAAGCATGAGGAAGCATTGCAAAAATTGAAGGAATATCTTGCAGTAACTCCACTCCTAATGAAACCTGGGGATGGTGAGCCTCTCTCGTTATATCTTGTAGTTTCTGGAAATGCAATAAGTGCAGTCTTGGTGAAAGACTTTGAAGGACAACAACATCCTGTATATTATCTAAGTAAAACCTTATTGGATGCTAAAACCAGGTACTCACATCTTGAAAAACTCATTTTAGCTTTAATCATGGCATCTACCAAGTTAAGGCATTATTTTGAAACACATAGGATAAATGTTCAAACTAATTATCCTATTAAAAATGTACTTAGAAAACCAGAGAAGTCAGGAAGAATGGCAAAATGGTCAATAAAACTAAGTGCCTTTGACTTGGTATATGAACCTAGAAATGCAATAAAATCACAGGCTCTAGCTGATTTTGTGGATGATTTCAGTAGTGACATCCTAAGTGAAGTAGAAAAAGAAGTACAACAATTAAATGAAAACATGGAAAAATGGATTTTATACACTGATGGTGCTTCAAATATGAGGGGAACAGGAGTAGGAATACTACTAAAATCGCCACAAGGGGACATAATACCCTATACAATTAGATGTGCATTTCAAACAACCAATAATGAAGCTAAATATGAAGCTCTCATTGCTGGTTTGCATCTTGCTAAGGATATGCATATTGTAACTCTAGAAGTATTTGTTGATTCCTTGTTGATTACTAACCATTTTAATGGATCTTATGCAGTTAAAGGTAAAAAATTAGCTATTTATCTTGAAATAGTAAAAAAATTAGTAGCTTCCTTTGCAGAATTTACATTAACATACGTACCTAGTGAAGAAAATGATGAAGCTGATGCCTTGGCTAATTTAGGATCCTCCTTAAATTTACCAGATGGATCCAAAATTACCATCATTCACATCCTGAAACTAGCAACTGAAGAATTGTATCCTGAGGATAACACTGTGCATCCTGAGGATAACACTATGCATCCTGAGGATAACACTGTCCTCATTACTCAGGATTAAGATGAATCATCCTGGATGATTCCTATAGTAAAGTATCTTAAGGATGGTGACATCCCTGATGGAGAAAATGCTAGAGCTTTCAGGATGAAGGTATCAAAATTTATTATTATAAACAATATATTGTATAGAAAATCTCTTGCAGGTCCATACTTAAGATGTCTCAACAAGGAAGAAGCAAAAGAAGTTCTCATATATCCGTGAAGGAGATTGTGGAAACCACACAGGAGGGAGAGCTTTATACTCAAAGACTCTAAGAGGATACTATTGGCCAACCATGAAGAATGATGGTATGTTACATTTTAAAAAATGTGATGCATGTCAAAGACATAGCAACATCCTACACCAGCCTGCTGAAACATTGCATTTCATTATTTCACCATGGCCTTTCATGAAATGGGGGATGAACATAGTGGGAAAGTTACCTAAAGCTCCTGGTGGAAAGGTGTTCATGCTAGTCATGACTGATTATTTTTCGAAATAGATAGAAGCCGAAGCATTTGTACAAGTCAGGGACAAGGAAGTAATATCCTTCATCAAGAGAAACATCCTAACAATATTTGGTGTACCAGCTGAGATTATATGTGACAATGGATCCTAATTCATTAGCAAAAGGACAACCAGTTTTTGTGAAAGCTGGGGAATCAAGATGACAACATCAACACCTGTCCATCCTCAAGCTAATGGACAAGCAGAATCTTGCAACAAGATCATTGTCAACAATCTAAAGAAGAAGCTAGGAGAAAAGAAAGGAAAATGGAAAAAAGAACTTCCATTTGTATTATGGGAAGATAGAACCACTTCCAAGAATGCAACTGGCCAAACACTTTTCTCTTTGGCCTTTGGAACAGAAGCTATGTTCCTAACAGAGATGGTAATGCCTACAGCTAGAAGACATCTTCAGGATGCAACTACCAACTCGAAAGTATTGTTACAAGATCTTGATACAGTGGTTGAACTTAGAGATGCTGCTAAATTGAGGATGGTAACCTATCAACAAAGGATAGCCAGAGCATACAACAAAAATATAAGGATACGAAGGTTCTAGTAGGAGACTTGGTTCTAAGAAAAGCTTTTCAGAATACTACCAAACCAAGTAACGGTAAATTAGCTCCAAAATGGGAAGGACCATACTTAATTGATTCTGAGGCTGGCAAAGGAGCATATTGGCTCTCAAACATGGAAGGTGAAATTCTTCCTAGGTCTTCGAATGCAATCCATCTGAAATACTATCACATGTGAGGTATGAAAACTATCTATCTTTATATAAATATTTAATTTTCTTAATTGATATCACAACTAAATATGGTCTAGTATATAGTCCATCATGTGAATTTAACATGTCCATCCTAAAGATGGAACTTTGAAGACCAGGGTTTGGCCACCCTCTCCTACGTTAAGGTATCTTATACCTTCCTAAGGTTTAAAGGTTTTCACCTTTCACATTGGGTTAGCAACCCCGCATGGAGCTCACGTTATTCATGTATATCTTCAGGATGGTGGGACCAGTTCACGTTAAAGTAGCTGACAATCTCATCATTTTTGGAATATACATTGAATCCCCAAGGTTTAGACATTTTTCAATGTCTCTTTCTCGTATTTGGCCTAGTCACCAGTTGGCCATGTCACCAGTTATCCTAAAGATATTATATCAGAATGGGCTTGACCCCAGTTTCTATAAGGCCTTGTCACCATAATGATAACTTTATTTACCTTTCTATAGGTTATCCTCAAAATTTATTAATAAACCTTTATTGAAAAGGAAAAAGATATCTTTAAGTCTACCTTGAAGATATAACAGATTAAACACTAGGGACATCCTGAAGATGACGAAGACCATTCTAAGGATGCTAAAGAAAAAATCTTAGGAAATATCCTAAGGATAAAACAGAGAAAGAACCTGGGAGATATTCTAAGTATGATCAAAAGAAATCTTAGCAAACATCCTAAGGATACAACAGGAACTGGAGACATCCCCAGGATGTTATTACTTTTCTCAAACACTTATCAGGATACTGTTTTTGTCAAAAATTACTTGCTAGAAATAACTTTGTTTTCCAAATTAGTAAAAGTGAGGTAGAGTGCTAAATGTATGAAATATGATAAAAACTTAGTGTTATCTTCAAGATGACAGTTTGTAATTATAAAGAAACAATAATATGACAACCATGTTCAGGATGACAAAGGTATGTTTCAGGATGGACAGTTATATCGTGAGGATGTAACTGTCTGAAAGAATAGTTAAATAAGAAAAGATAGATGATTGATAATGTAATGCAACAAAAGAACAACACTCGATATGCGAGGAAAGCCCTTGATCACTTGATGATCGCCGGCACAAAACCTCGGGAGGAGTCTAGGCCCCTGCCTTATTTGTTAATATTAAAAATGGTAAAAAAGGTTACAACTTTGGATGAATGATGGACGAGTGTTCTAAGATTACAATGATTGTGTTGTGTATGTGAGAGTATCAGGTGTTCTCTAATGAGCAACTGAGTGTTAAGTGTTGATCAAGTGTGCATAATGTGTCCTATACATGTCAATCATCCCCTATATATAGTTACACGAAAGTAAATGAAGGATCCCATGTAATCCCCAATCTTAGTTAAGCTTCTTGAATGGTTCAGGTGACCGTTGGGACTGTTTCAACTGAAGTATTAGTTCATATAACAATTTCCTCATTTTCCCCTAGCATTCATCATTTGTCGGTTACACTTTGACCTCTTCTTTAGGCTTGGACTTTGTTATACGTGTACAACTACTACATCCTCAATCTCTTTGACTTAATAGCCGTTGAAGAAGAGTTACAAGTCTTTATTATTGGTATGGAACGTACCTGTAATAACATTAGAACAAGATAACTTGTTAGTCTATCCTCAGGATGCAGTTACATCCTGAAGTCTGCTTATTCATTCACTATCTTGAGGATGTCACATAGAATATTTGAGGCAAATCCATCCTAAGGATTTCACCACCAATAATTGTCTCCAAAAATATGTTACCGTTAATATCTCTAACGGTTATAATATTTTTAATGTTTCAAGCTTATCTTTGAAGTTGATTAGACACTTGTCAGGATGGATAACGGCTTGTTTTCAGGCTGATTTTTCGTGATGACCGTTACATCTCATCACTTTCTTCCACCTATATCTAGGCCTTCATTTTCTCCTTTATAATCACACAAGATTATCTGAAAAGGTAATTCATATCTTCTTCTTTCCTGTTTTCTCTAACTTCTTCAAAACCTTTGCGAAAAATATTCTGAAAGTGGGCAAGAAAACAACCAGATCTTCTAGGAGTGTTGGAGTCCCAAAGGATTTCACATCTCAAAACCTGCTAAGCGATCCAGAATAAGAGATATGTTCCTTTATTGATAGGGACATACAAACTTTGAAGGACTCAAGGGCCTTCCCTAGTTTTGCAGAGTTTCGCTCCTATGATCTGGGTGCAAAATCTGATTTTGCATCCTTAGTATGGGTCTGCTTTCTATACATGCCTTTTCTTCTTGGCTTAAAGTATCCATCCCCCCATTCATCAAAGAGTTCTTTGATGTGACTAGGATGGCATACACCCAAGCCATGCCTGAAAACTCATGGTTCCAACCGCTATGTGCTTCAACTTATACACAAAGACCCTCCATTCTTGTTCAATGTTATCAGATCTGATAGGTCCTGGAAGTCTAAATTTTTCATTGTAAAGAGGGATTCCATTCCTTATGGGGATGATATCCCTATCTCTTGGTTAAAAAGTGGTAAAGTTTTTCAAAAATTATAAAGTTCGTTTGAGATAAAAAGTTTTTTGTGGATATATCTTGAGGATACCATTAACATTCTAAAATTTTTTGTGACAGGTACTCCATTTGCTAAGCTTGCTCCTCCTTTGATTGATTCTTTCATTGGGTGTAAAGTTGTTTTAGATTTTCCTGAGAAAACAAGAACCTTTGAAGCAGAAGAAAGTCATACCACGAGCCAAACTTCATAAATGTCTCGTAAGTATCACCTGTTACATCCTAAGGATGTTTATATCTTGTTATGTGTACTTGTCTAAACCTGTGTTTCTTTACTTTTCTCAGCAAAGAAACCTGCCTTCTTCGACCTTGACGACATTGACAGTCATGATGTCAAGGAAACCACAGTCACTTCTCCATCCAGCTCCAGGATGACAAGCCCTCCTCCTTCTGTTCCTAGGCCTAAGGCTCATGATTCTTCCAAGAAAAGGAAAACTGTCACTACTTCGGCTTCTGCCCAAGAGACTTCCCCTTTTGAGGGTCTCAACTTTGATGACATATTGGACAAGATTTCTCAGTTTACTCTTCAGGTATGAGGCTATCCTGAAGATGGCACAACATATTTGTGTGTGTGTGTGTGTATATATATATATATTAAAGATGAAATACTCACCTGTTTTCTTTTTCTTGTAGGGACACGAATAAATATTGAAGTCCCTGGATGAGGTGGCTATTGAGATGAACAACACCAAGGCCAAGCTGAAAGATGCGAAGAAGACTGCTTAGGATAAGAGCAAACATCTTGAAAAGGAGCTTGGCAAGGTGAAAACTGAACTTAAACTGGTGAAGACTGAGCAGGCTAAGGTGGTGCAGGGGCATGAGAAGGAGATGGAAGAATATAGGCAAGGGCTTGTGACATCTGCCACGGTTTCTATCCTCCAAGCTAGGGTGAAGATGGCCCTACAGGCTAAGGATCCTAACTTCAAGCAGGAAGATTGGGATATTGAAGCCTGGCTGGAGAAGATCAAGAGCTTAGGAGGAAAAGAGGTGGTGTATGAGCCTATTCCTGATGCTGATCCTGAGGATGCACCCAAGGATCCTTTGGTGGAGGAAGCTGCGGTAGCCAAGGAGTTTCAAGTGGGCAATGAAGGATGTAAAGACTAGGCTTGAGCCCACTTTTTTTTAGGATTTTGTGGTTGTTTTATGATGGTAGCTTGTGAACAATTTCAAACAATTTTTTTTATGTATGCATATACAATGAAAGATTTGGGGTGGAGGGATCTTGGTTTTCAAATGGGTCCTGGTTTAGGATGAAGCCAGGGGTTGAAATCAATTTTGAACTATGAATGAATAAAATGGTAATCTATTTTGACGCTACATCCTTGTATTCTCTTCTTTATTCCTTCCTGCGAATATTACCAAATGATAAACAATAAAGAATGAAACAAGTTATTCCTTTATCCCTCTCCATCAATTGGTCTTTAAAGTATAATGAGAACAGTCTTAACAATAATGACATCTTGAGGATGGCCCCAGTTCTTGTTATATCCTTAAGATATACCACGATCCTTAGAACATTTCCCAAGTTCTTTTTCTTTGTCATGCTTAGGATAGCTTCCATCATCCTGAGGATGTCCCCAGTGTTGTATCTTCAAGATAGACTTAAAGTCTTTTTTCCTTTTAAAAAAGGATTAATAACTCTTGATAATAACCTGTAAAAAGATAAACTTAGTTATCATACTAGCGATAAAGCCTTATATAAATTGGGGCCATGCCCATAATGATGTATAATCTTAGGAATAACTAGCAGCAAGGCCTAATGTAGCATCTTAAGGATAGATGGCGTCAAGGCCACTGGCGACTAGGCCAAATACGAGAAAGAGACATTGAAAAATGTCTAAACCTTAAGGATTCAATGTATATTCAAAAAATGATGAAATTGTCAACCATTTTTACATGAACTGGTCCCACCATACTGAAGATATACATGAATAACCTGCGCTCCAGGCGGGGTTGCTAACCCAATGTGAAAGGAGAAAACCTTTAAACCTTAGGAAGGTGTCAGACACCTTAACGTAGGAGAGGGTGGCCAACCCTCTAGTTTTCAAAGTTGCATCTTTAGGATAGACCTGAAAAATTCTGAACATGGACTATATACTAGACCATTTTTAGTTGTGAGATCATTAAAGAAAATAAAATGTAAATAAGGATAGAAAGCTTTCATACCTCATATGTGATAATATTTAAGATGGATTGCATTCCAAGACCTTGGGAGAATTTCACCTTCCATAGTCGAGAGCCAATATGCTCCTTTTCCAGCCTAAGAATCGATCAAGTAGGGTCCTTCCCACTTAGGAGCTAATTTACCATCACTTGGTTTGGTAGTGTTTTGGAAGGCTTTCCTTAAGACCAAATCTCCCACTTGGAACCTTCTTATCCTTATATTCTTGTTGTAGGCTTTGGCTATCCTTTGTTGATAAGCTGCCATCCTCAATTTTGCAGCATCCCTGAGCTCGTCCACTGTTTCAAGATTTTTGAAGTAATGCTTTCGAGTTGGTAGTTGCATCCTGAAGATGTATTCTTTCCGTAGGCGTTACCATCTCTGTTGGGAGCTTCTATTCCAAACACCAAGGAGAAAGGTGTTTGGCCAGTTGCATTCTTGGAAGTAGTCCTATCTGCCCAAAGTACAAATGGAAGTTCTTCTACCCATTTTCCTTTCTTCTCTCCAAGCTTTTTAGTTATTGAAGATGATCTTGTTGGAAGATTCTGCTTGTCCATTAGCTTGAGGATGGACATGTGTTGATGTTATCATCTTGATTCCCCAACTTTCATAAAAGCTAGTTGTTCTTTTGCTAATGAACTGAGATCCATTGTCATATATAATCTCAGCTGGTACACCAAGTCTTGTAAGGATGTTTCTCTTGATGAAGGATACTACTTCTTTGTCTCTAACCTGTACGAATGCTTCAGCTTCATCCATTTTGAGAAATAATGAGTCATAACCAACATGAACACCTTTCCACCAGGAGCTTTAGGTAATTTTCCCACTATATCCATCCCCCATTTCATGAAAGGCCATGGTGAGACGATAGGATGTAGAGTTTCGGCAGGTTGGTGGAGGATGTTGCATGGCATCCTTTTTCATGGTTGGCCAGTAATATCCTGTCCTTAGAGTCTTTGAATATAGAGCTCTTCCTCCTGTGTGATTTTCACAATCTCCTTCGTGGATATCCTTGAGAACTTCCTTTGCTTCTTCCTTGTTGAGACATCTTAGATATGGACCTGCAATAGATTTTCTATATAATATATTGTTTATAATAATAAATTTAGATACCTTCATCCTGAAAGCTCTAGGATTTTCCTTTTTAGGGATGTCACCATCCTTAAGATATTTAATGATAGGAGTAATCCAGGATGTATCATCTTGGTCTTGAGTAGCAAAGATAGTGTTATCCCTAGGATGTTTAGTGCAATCTTCAGGATGCACAGTGCTATCCTCAGGATGTGCTTCCATTGTTGCTGGCTTCAGAATGTGAATGATAGGAATTTTGGATCCTTCTGGTAAATTTAAGGGGGATCCTAAGTTTGCCAAGGCATCAACTTCAACATTTTCTTCCCTAGGTACCTTTGTTAATGTAAATTCTACAAAACAAGATGCTAATTTTTTGACTATTTCAAGATATTCAGCTAATTTTTTACATTGAGTGCATAAGATCCATTAAAATGGTTAGTGATCAACAAAGAATCAACAAATACTTCTAAATTTGAAACATGCATATCCTTAGCAAGTTGTAAACCAGCAATGAGAGCTTCGTATTCAGCTTCATTATTGGTTGTTTGAAATGCACATCTAATTGCATAGGGTATTTTGTCCCCTTGTGGCGATTTTAGTAGTAATCCTGACCCCGTGCCTCTCATATTTGAAGCACCATCAGTATATAAAATCCATTTTCCCAAGTTTTCATTTATTTGTTGTACTTCTTTTTCAACTTCACTTAGGATATCACTACTGAAATCAGCCACAAAATCAGCTAGAGCCTGTGATTTAATTGCATTTCTAGGCTCATATACCAAGTCAAAAACACTTAATTTCATTGACCATTTTGCCATTCTTCCTGACATTTCTGGTTTTCTAAGCACCTTTTTTATAGGGTAATTAGTTTGAACATGTATCCTATGTGTTTCAAAATAATGCCTTAACTTGGTAGATGCCATAATCAAAGCTAAAGTAAGTTTTTTTCAAGATGTGAGTACCTGGTTTCAGCATCCAATAGAGTTTTACTTACATAATAGATAGGACGCTGTTGTTCTTCAAAATCTTTTACCAATACTGCACTTATTGCATTTCCAGAAACTGCAAGATATAGCTTGAGAGGCTCACCATCCTCAGGTTTCATCAGGAGTGGAGTTGCTGCAAGATACTCCGTCAACTTCTGCAATGCTTCCTCATGCTTTTATCCCCAGTCAAATTTGTTGTTCTTCTTCAGGATGTCATAGAACTCCTTGAATTTTTCTGAGGACTTTGAAATGAATCTGTTCAAAGCTGCTATCCTGCCAGTCAATCTTTGCACATCCTTGATGTTTGTTGGAGATTTTAAATCCATGATAACTTTGATTTGTTCTGGACTGGCTTCAATGCCTCTCTTGGTTACTAAGTATTCAAGAAATTTGCTAGCACCAACTCCAAAATTGCACTTGGCAGGATTCAACTTCATATTATAAGCATCTAGGATGTTAAAAGCTTCATTGAGATCTTGAAGATGGTCTTCAGCTTTCTTGGACTTCACTACCATATCATCGATGTAGACTTCCATTGTGCCCCCAATATTTTTTTTGCACATCATGTTGACCAACCTTTGGTATGTTGCACCAGCATTCTTTAGTCCAAAATGCATAGCCATATAACAATAAATACCTGATGGGGTCATGAATGCAGTATCCTCTTGGTCGTCCGGTTCCATTTGGATTTGTTGAAATCCTGAGGATGCGTCCATGAAAGTTAACATTTCATGGCCAGCTGTGGCATCCACCATTGAGTCGATGTGTGGAAGTGGAAATGGATCCTTAGGACAAGCCTTATTGAGATCTGTGTAATCTACACATACTCTCCATTTTCCATTCTTCTTTTGCATTACGACAACATTAGCTAGCCACCTTGGGAATTTGACACCCCTTATCATCTTGGATTTCAACAATCTATCCACTTCTTCTTGTATGATGGAATTTCTTTAAGGTGCAAATTTTCTTTGCTTTTTTTGGATGGGCTTGAAGCTCTTATCGATACCAAGCTTATGAGTAATGACATCCTACACTTTAAAAATAAAATTAGAGATTGTTCAATATCATTAGGGATATTCTTACCGATCTGCACAGTGATATCCTTATTGTTTTCATCCAGGCAGACTACTTTGACATCTTGGTCAGAATGTGCTTTGAAAACCTGAGGATGGCACTCTGCATATTGTTTTCATCGACGTTGTGTAGCAGTCCTTGGATTCCTGTTGGTCACTATTGACCTTGACGACTCCCCATGGAGTTGGTAGCTTTACACATTGGTGATATGTTCAAGGAACTACTTTCATGTCGTGTATCGAAGGTCTCCCTAGGATAACATTGTAACTGCATAAAGAATCTTTTAGTAACATGTCCAAAATCTTCGTGGAAAGCACACCATTTGGATTTGTCCTTCCATCCTTACTTGTTATCTTTCCTTGGCCATCTTGCTCTGTCTCCAAGATCCTTCATAGCGTACATTAAACCTGTTACATCCACAGAAAAACAATAGTCCGACAGTTTAGGACAATCCTCTTCATCATCATCCTCAACCACATTGATCTTTTTATTATCAGGTCTAGCATATGGTTCATGTTTGTAAGGTTCGTATGTGGAAGTGGACTTCCGATTGGGATCGTTGTATCTTGAGGATGTCTCTATTCTCTCTTGTATCTTCTTATCATCTTCAAGACGGATGAACCTTAAAGCTCTATTCCGAACTTCATAGAGATTCCTACAAGGGTTCATCACCAGTTCTTTATAGAAAGGCGAATCCTTCTGTAGTCCCATCACGAAGGCTTGCACTGCTGTTATGACATCTAGGTTTGGGATGTCAAGCACTTTCTTCCCAAACCTTGTGATATATTCCCTTAATGATTCTCCCTGTGGCTGTGTCACCCTGTACAAATCAATTGTCAAACGTTCTAATGTTCGACTGCAAGAAAATTGATTGTTAAACATGTTAACTAAATGAGCAAAAGAAGTAATAGAATAAGGAGGAACACTTAGTTGCCATTTTAAGGCTGGGCCAGTGAGGGTAGAACCAAATCCTTTGCATAAGCATGCTTCTTTCAAGTTTGCTGGAATGGGATTTATTTCCATCCTTTCCCTGTATTTTGCTACATGCTCTTCAGGATCAGTAGATCCATCATAACGATTCATGCTTGGATTCTGGAATCTCTCTTGCCAACTGTGGACTTATACCTATATCCTGCAAAGAAGCAACATCGTTAGTAGCAAAAGTACTGGAACTTAAATTGTTACCATTGTTGTATCCTCGGGATGGTTCGGTGGTATATCCTCGAGATGGCTCCACAGCATATCCTCGAGATGGCTTGGCATTGTATCCTGCATCTCTAGTTGTTGCCATCCTGGGTGCTGAAACAGTTTCTGGTGTAGAGAATCCATTGCTCATGAGGATGAAATCTCCTTGATGAGTGCCCCCAAAGATGCTAGAATTGAAATCCAAGACTCTGGGTTGCAATGGTGTCCCCATGTCTTCAGCCGGTCTCTTTGAGGATGTTTTGAGAGATTGGATTTCTCTCATCAGCATCTGTTTGGTATCCTGTTGTTGCTTTATTTGATCCATCACCATTGCAAACATGGAAAGGAGCTCATCATTTGACACAAAAACAGGAGTAGTGGATCCACATGTTGCCATCCCAGATCTAGCAGTATTAGGAGCAACAATCCTGGTAATTTGTGCAAAACTCTTGGGAAAGGTAGGAGGAGGTGGTAGAGTCACATTTTTGGCAGAGGTTGTGGATGGTGCGGAAGAAGACACAGATTTCTGGGAGGAAGACATAGTTGTCAAGATTTGTAAAATAAGTTAATTAAGAAAAAGTTTTAACAAAGTTTTTTGTTAAAATAGCACCACTTGCCCCACGGTGGGCGCCAAATTGTTTTGGTCAAAAATTACCTAGTAGAAATAATTTTGTATTCCAAATTAGTAAAAGTGAATTAGAGTGCTAAATGTGTGAAATATGTTAGAAACTCAGTTGTATTCTGAAGATGGGCGAGAAATAACAATATGACAACTATGCTCGGGATGGCAAAGAAATTGGTCAAGATGCACAGTTATATCCTAAGGATGTAACTGTCTGACATAATGATGAAATAGGCAAAGATCAATGAATGTAAATGTAATGCAACTAGAGAACAACACTCGATGTACGAGGAAAGCCCTTGATCAGTTGATGATCGCCGACACAAAACCTTGGGAGGAGTCTAAGCCCCTGCCTTGTTTGTTAATATTAATAAGGTAAAAACAAGTACAACTTTGGATAGGTGATGAACGAGTATCTAAGATTACAATATGAGTGTTATGTATGTGTAGAAAAAGAGAGAGTATCAGGTGTCTCTGAAGTGTTAAGCAAGTGAGAAGAAGTGTCCTATTAGTCGTTGATCACCCCCTATTTATAGTTACACGAAAGTAAATAATGAATCCCATGATATCCGCCATCTTTAATGATCTTGTGGGCTGTTTCAGGTGACCGTTGTGTTGTTACAATCGAATATGACCGTCGTAGCAGCTGTTTCAACTAAATATAGTCGTTATATGGTTGTTTCCTCCTTTCTCGCCTATATTTAATGCATGTTGGTTACAAGTTTGACTTCTTTTTTGAGCTTGGACTTGTTCCACACGCACAGCTTTTCAATGATCAACTCCTCTGACTTAAATGAGTCAATATAGCCGTTAGGGAGGAGTTACAAGCCTTAATACTAATTAAGTGTACTTGCAATAATATCATAAAAAGATAATTCGTTAGTCCATCCTCGAGATGCACAGAGGTCAGAACACTGTTACATCCTGAACCCTGCTTAGTCCTTTAGCATCCCGAGGATGTTACTCAGAGAATATTATGTAAAATCATCCCGCATTCATATAATAATAATATAGTTTGTTAGTCTATCCTCAGGATGCACATAGGTCAGAATGCTATTACATCCTGAAGCCTGACCAGTCCTTCAGTATCCTGAGGATGCTACAGAAAATATAGGTTAGTGCTATCCTGAAGATTTCACCACCAACAATTGTCCCCAGAAATATGTTACCGTAAATATCTTAACGGTTATAATATTTTTAATTCTGATGCTTATCCTCTGAGGATGATTAGACATCTGATAGGATATCAACAACTATTTTTTGGTCGATGATTTAGGGATGACCATTACACCTTATCACCTTTCACCGTCTATATCTAGACTTCAATCTTTCCTTTATAATCACAACAGGATTATCAGTAAGGTTATTTTTTCTTTCCTCTATGCTTTTCTCTGTTTTTGCCAATCTTCGAACTTTTTGTACAAAGAATTCTCAGGATGGGTAAAAAATCAACAAGGGCTGCAGGAAGTATAGGAGTTCATAAGGACTTTATACAACAAGACCTGTTACAAGATCCTGCAAACAAAGTATGTACATTCATAGACAATGATATCCTTCAATGAATAACTCAGGGGCTTTCCTTGAATTAACTATGTTCCGGCCATATGACCAGAATGCGAAGTCTGATTTTGCATCCTCTATATGGATCTGCTTCCTGTACCCGCCTTTCCACCTGGGTTTAAGATATTCATTCTCCCGTTCTTCAAAGAGTTCTTTGATACAACTGGGATGGCCTATGCCCGAGGTTTGGAGGATCCTGATGGTCTGTAATAAGATCATCGAGAATCATGGTATCAATATTCATATTGGTAATCTGTCTTACCTGTATAAATTAAAAACTCATGGTTCCAACCGTTATGTTCTTCAGCTTACAAAGATCCTCATTGTAACACCCCAACCGATGGCGGAAACATCGGGATGTCACGTATTGATGATTGTTCAGTAGCTCATGTTGAATAATAGATTCCATTAAATGATGAATTACATACAATTGTTCTAAAATTTGTACATCAAATTGAATAAAACTATGCACATATCTTCAAGCATCAATTCAAGTCTTCAAGCAAATAAAACCTGAAACATGTTAAGTTGAAAATGTTTTGGGTCAACAAAAGTTGGTGAGAATTACATAGGTTTTTGATAATTGAATAAAAATGTTGTGCAATTCATGTGTCATGTCAATCTAGTCCATGTGTGAGAACATACTAGAAGTAAATCGAGTGCATAATCAACCCTGATGACTGTTATAATATGATACATACCATACGCTCATGGTTCACTTGAATATGTTATGCGATAACAAACACCCACGCAACCTTTGTAGGAGGCACGTATCCGAGTGGGATTGTCAGTCCAATAGATCTATCAATGTATACCGTCGGCTTGTACGGAGTTAATGATTATGCTAGAATGGTGCTTACTCTAATCATGCTCAAGACATAATGCAACATAGAAAACACATAGACACATTGATGATTGAATTGCAATAATGATGTTATAACATGTTTCACCCCAAAAATGGTGATAAATAAAAGGGGCTATGTAAAACTCACCTTGGTAAAATGTTATATCTGTTGAAAAATTGTGTGTTGCCCAAATGTATCAAGTATCACCCTATAATAAGGTAATAAATATGTCTAAGTCTATCAAATCTACTAATGTATAAGTTTCTAGGGCTTTGAATTGGGGATAATTGCTCGTTTTGATTAATATTAAAAATATTCGCCAATTGAGAGAAATTTAGTAAATAAATAACCAAAAAATCTTTTTATGAAATTTATATTTAAGATGGTCACAATAATATGTTTAAAGTATAAAAATAATTTTTATAAAATTATTTTCTTTAAAATAGATTATTAAATCTATTTATTACAAATTGTCAACTTTAACTTTAATAATTTAAAAATACTAAAATTAAAGAATTATTATTTTAAAAATCATATTTTTGTTCTAAATATTTTAAAATAAATTGTATAAAATTTTGGTGCAAAAATGATAAGAATTGAATTTATTATGATTTAATTATGATTAAATCTAACAAAAATTGATTAAAAATATAAAATAAATGATTTTTCTGAATTAAAAATTATTTCAGTAAAGTTTAATATTGTACAAACATAGGATAATTTTTGTAGAAGTTAATAAAATTGTTTTGATATTTTAATGGATTTTTATAAATAAAATAGTATAAAATTGATTTAATTATTATAAATATTAAATAAATGAATTTCAGAAAAATAAAAATTGTAAATAAAACTTTTATCTCAGATTTAATAAATATAAATTTTTTAGAATTTATAAAAAAAGTTTTAATATTAAAAACGAATTTATAAGAATTATATGTATAATATATTTATTATTTAGTTTATTGTTTTAAAAATGAAAAAGAAAGAAAAGATGGCCACAGCCGGGTCTCGAACCCGGGAGCCTTTGGTTATAGTCCTCAGTCACAACCACTTGGCCTAGGCCTGTGGTTGTGATGAACTCCGTCTAAAAACAATTATATACGCGATCTAAAACTCAGTTTATCCCCAAATCCATTAGCACGAACCCTAGTTTTTCCAATCAGGCAATCCATACATTTTTAACCCGATTATTGTTAGGGTTTTCGTTGTATGGATGCCGACTAACAAAACCCACAAAAAAGATTGGACTTACAGTGTTGTTTGTTACACGATTGGCCAGTCAACTCAATAAGTCAAACTTCGTGTGTGTGGGTATTATCAGAGGTGTTTCAGAACAATTGGAGGTTTAAGAGAGATATGTGAGCGAGTTGTGAAGGATCGTAGCAGATCAATTTATACTGGGGGTCGATGGATGGGTTAATTGGAAAGTTTGACTAATTATTAAAGTTCATACGCGAATCGTGCATCAATTGATGATCAATACATGTGCATCCTAGTCAATATAGGCCGGAAATCACGCTATAAGTAATATATAAATCAATTACGAGTCCAAAGGTATGATTTCAATTCAAATAGGAAAGGTTGACTTGGGGTTTTGACTGGAACTAGCAGCGAGTAGAAGAAGAATATACAAAACAGAAGTTAAGTGAACATATATATATATTACAGGCTGGATATAAACCAAAACATCAACGTGGCTTAGCTGGTTAGTGTATGTGTGTGAGGGTGTTGTGACTCGGGTTCGATACCCGGCAGAGACATTCCACCGTTTTTTTATTAAAGGCAGATAGGGGGTGTGGGCCTGGCCATTAGTGGGCCGGGTTTGATGGGCTCAAGAGGGTGTTGGGTTGGGTAGTTGTTTATTGGGTTGTAGTTTAGGTTTAGGGGAGGTTTAGTTGCATCATGTTTATTATTATTATTATTATTATTATTATTATTATTATTATTATTATTATTATTATTATCATTATACTTATGTATATATACATATATATATATACATAAATTGTGTGGTCGGGAAAATAAGACTTAGGCACGTTATGAATGAAAATATATATATATATATATATATATATATATAATATACGTATTAAACTTTGAAAAATTTTTGCGATGTTACAGTCTCCCCTACTTTTAGGAACTTCGTCCCGAAGTTAAGAGAAACACTAGGTTCACATTTGGTCAACTACTGGAAACCTTGATAAAATTTCACACTACCTTAATGTACCTGTAAATTCATGATTACGTTCCGGACCGTAATTACCAATTTACCTTACATTAGGGTTTTGTGTCCTTTTACGACTTTACCGATTGTTGAGCAGGTCTGATAGTCCCCACCAGTCGTTGAGCAGGTGGTAGGGCCTCTCCCGACTGTTGGAAAGACATGATGACCTCTACCCATCGTTAAGTAGATTGTTTGGTAGTCAACTATTTGTTGTACAAGTAAGCAAGTATAGATATAGCAATCAGTTCACATTCAAACAAGCATGCACACAGATGTTATGATAATACTTGAATTTATTATTTGATTCAAAAGTAGCAATACATGAAATTAAAGAGAAAGTAGATATTATTCAAATGGTAGGGTTTGCTGTTAAGTAGTTGGAGGGTCTCAAGCGGGATTATTTGGAGCATCAAGAGCGTCGGTAGCAGGGATTCGACAAGCATCTGCAAGATGCCCATACCTTTGACATTTGGTACACTGACGGCAGGGTACTTGAGTTGGATGGTGATACTGGCAGGTGTCACACTTAGGTAGGTTCCCATTGTATTGTTTCTTGGTGGGTGGGGCAGTGGTGTCTATTGCAAAATTCCTGACCTTGTTTTTCCCGTTGGTTGAGGCCTCAGTTTTGATATCAACGGCAGGTTGGGGGGTATCCTTTTTATTTTCCCCTTTACGAGTCAGGGTTCCTGCCTTCACATGATTATCTGTTAGGGTGGCAGCCAAACGCTTTGCTTCCTCCAAAGTAGCAGGGTTCCTTCCCCACACTGTGTCTTGAATCTGCATCGGTAAACCACCAATGTATTTTTCGATAGCAATGGGCAAAGGGGTGACTTTGTGGGGTAGCAGTAAGCTAAGTTCGTGAAAACGTGTGTTGTAAGCAAGGTTTTCCCCACTGTCTTGAGCAAGATCATGAAATTCATCTTCCAGCTTCTTAATTTCATTACGAGGACAGAACTCTGCCTTCATAATGTCTTTAGCTTGATCCCAGGTTAAGGCTAGTGCAGCTTCAGCTCCGCGAGTGCGTTTTTCTTCATTCCACCAAGTGAGTGCTCGTTTGTGAAGAACACTCATGGCATAACGGACTTTAAAATTATTGGGGCACTCACTGTTGATGAAGGTATTCTCAATACCCTCAAACCATTGTAGGAGTCCTGTAGCTCCTTCTTCTCCACTGAACTTTGGGGGATTACAGGAATTAAAGTGTTTAAGGGTACAGGCTGGAAGTCCATTCCCGTTGTGGTGTCCATTTCCATTCCCGTTGCCGTTGCCGTTCCCGTTGCCGTTCAACTGGATGACTTGAGCTAGTAAGTTGGGAACCAGAGTTGCGATTTGCTGCGCCATTTGTTGAGAAATGATTGCAGCCAGTTGGGCATCGACACCATTGTTGTTGTAGTTGTTGTGGTTAGTATCGTGGTTGTGGTTGTGATTGCTACTTCCTTCATCATGATTTTCACCACTGTTAAGACGAGCACTGCGACATGGAGGCATGATCTGTAAGAGACACAGTGTAATGAATGAGATTATATAAGGAGTGTAATCATTTATTCATTAAAACGAATAAACGAAAACGTTGAATTATCAAAGATTCTAAATTCTAATAACATATGAAGACATGCTTTAGCCTATAAGTGAACACTCATCCCGAGAATTCCCAGGTAGGCATCCGGGTCCCTCGTCTGATTGGGATATATACGCAATGCCAGCCTAGACAGAAGACTCAGAATACAGGCGTTCACCCTTCCAGATTGCACGTGTTCGTTATTAAAATCTAGAACTTCGACGAGATCTCAAGGTAGTTCAGGTTAAACCTGAGGATTTTGTCATATTAGTCTAAGAGTAGATCCACTGATGGAGAGCAACCTTCTTGTAGGAATGAAAGTAGGGATACGAAGTAGGAGGGAGGTAGAGTATAGCAAGTAAAGAAGCAAGTACTGGTTAAATCCTATGGTTATAGACTAGATTATTTTTCTAATAACCTAATTCCCTATAACCATGGCTCTGATACCAATCTGTAACACCCCAACCGATGGCGGAAACATCGGGATGTCACGTATTGATGATTGTTCAGTAGCTCATGGTGAATAATAGATTCCATTAAATGATGAATTACATACAATTGTTCTAAAATTTGTACATCAAATTGAATAAAACTATGCACATATCTTCAAGCTTCAATTCAAGTCTTCAAGCAAATAAAACCTGAAACATGTTAAGTTGAAAATGTTTTGGGTCAACAAAAGTTGGTGAGAATTACATAGGTTTTTGATAATTGAATAAAAATGTTGTGCAATTCATGTGTCATGTCAATCTAGTCCATATGTGAGAACATACTAGAAGTAAATCGAGTGCATAATCAACCCTGATGACTATTATAATATGATACATACCATACGCTCATGGTTCACTTGAATATGTTATGCGATAACAAACACCCACGCAACCTTTGTAGGAGGCACGTATCCAAGAGGGATTGTCAGTCCAATAGATCTATCAATGTATACCGTCGGCTTGTACGGAGTTAATGATTATGCTAGAATGGTGCTTACTCTAATCATGCTCAAGACATAATGCAACATAGAAAACACATAGACACATTGATGATTGAATTGCAATAATGATGTTATAACATGTTTCACCCCAAAAATGGTGATAAATAAAAGGGGCTATGTAAAACTCACCTTGGTAAAATGTTATATCTGTTGAAAAATTGTGTGTTGCCCAAATGTATCAAGTATCACCCTATAATAAGGTAATAAATATGTCTAAGTCTATCAAATCTACAAATGTATAAGTTTCTAGGGCTTTGAATTGGGGATAATTGCTCGTTTTGATTAATATTAAAAATATTCGCCAATTGAGAGAAATTTAGTAAATAAATAACAAAAAAATCTTTTTATGAAATTTATATTTAAGATGGTCACAATAATATGTTTAAAGTATAAAAATAATTTTTATAAAATTATTTTCTTTAAAATAGATTATTAAATCTATTTATTACAAATTGTCAACTTTAACTTTAATAATTTAAAAATACTAAAATTAAAGAATTATTATTTTAAAAATCATATTTTTGTTCTAAATATTTTAAAATAAATTGTATAAAATTTTGGTGCAAAAATGATAAGAATTGAATTTATTATGATTTAATTATGATTAAATCTAACAAAAATTGATTAAAAATATAAAATAAATGATTTTTCTGAATTAAAAATTATTTCAGTAAAGTTTAATATTGTACAAACATAGGATAATTTTTGTAGAAGTTAATAAAATTGTTTTGATATTTTAATGGATTTTTATAAATAAAATAGTATAAAATTGATTTAATTATTATAAATATTAAATAAATGAATTTCAGAAAAATAAAAATTGTAAATAAAACTTTTATCTCAGATTTAATAAATATAAATTTTTTAGAATTTATAAAAAAAGTTTTAATATTAAAAACGAATTTATAAGAATTATATGTATAATATATTTATTATTTAGTTTATTGTTTTAAAAATGAAAAAGAAAGAAAAGATGGCCACAGCCGGGTCTCGAACCCGGGAGCCTTTGGTTATAGTCCTCAGTCACAACCACTTGGCCTAGGCCTGTGGTTGTGATGAACTCCGTCTAAAAACAATTATATACGCGATCTAAAACTCAGTTTATCCCCAAATCCATTAGCACGAACCCTAGTTTTTCCAATCAGGCAATCCATACATTTTTAACCCGATTATTGTTAGGGTTTTCGTTGTATGGATGCCGACTAACAAAACCCACAAAAAAGATTGGACTTACAGTGTTGTTTGTTACACGATTGGCCAGTCAACTCAATAAGTCAAACTTCGTGTGTGTGGGTATTATCAGAGGTGTTTCAGAACAATTGGAGGTTTAAGATAGATATGTGAGCGAGTTGTGAAGGATCGTAGCAGATCAATTTATACTGGGGGTCGATGGATGGGTTAATTGGAAAGTTTGACTAATTATTAAAGTTCATACGCGAATCGTGCATCAATTGATGATCAATACATGTGCATCCTAGTCAATATAGGCCGGAAATCATGCTATAAGTAATATATAAATCAATTACGAGTCCAAAGGTATGATTTCAATTCAAATAGGAAAGGTTGACTTGGGTTTTTGACTGGAACTAGCAGCGAGTAGAAGAAGAATATACAAAACAGAAGTTAAGTGAACATATATATATTACAGGCTGGATATAAACCAAAACATCAACGTGGCTTAGCTGGTTAGTGTATGTGTGTGAGGGTGTTGTGACTCGGGTTCGATACCCGGCAGAGACATTCCACCGTTTTTTTTATTAAAGGCAGATAGGGGGTGTGGGCCTGGCCATTAGTGGGCCGGGTTTGATGGGCTCAAGAGGGTGTTGGGTTGGGTAGTTGTTTATTGGGTTGTAGTTTAGGTTTAGGGGAGGTTTAGTTGCATCATGTTTATTATTATTATTATTATTATTATTATTATTATTATTATCATTATACTTATGTATATATACATATATATATATACATAAATTGTGTGGTCGGGAAAATAAGACTTAGGCACGTTATGAATGAAAAATATATATATATATATATATATATATATATATATATAATATACGTATTAAACTTTGAAAAATTTTTGTGATGTTACACTCATTTCCTGCATAATGTCATTAAGTCTGACAGGTCTTGGAAATCAAAGTTCTTTTTCACGAAGAGAGATTCCATTCCTTTTGGGGATGATATCCCTTTGTCTTGGCTAAAACGTGGTAAAGATTATTTAGGATGTTTAATGAAAATTTTGTAATGATATCCTGAAGATATCACTAATACTCTGAAAATTTTGTGTGACAAGTGCTTAACTTGCCAAACTTGCTCCTCCTCTGATTGATCCCATTATCAGGTACAAAGCTGTTTTAGACTTACCTGTCTCAGCTAGAACCTTTGAAGTATAACCTGTTACATCCTTTCTTGACCTTGATGATATTGACAGTCAGGATGTCAAGGCAGCCAAGATCACTTCGCCATCCAGCTCCAAGATGACTAGCCCTCCTCCTCCTACTAAGTCAAGGGCACCTGCATCCTCTAAGAAGAAGAAGACTGCTAATGCCTCTACCTCAGCCCGAGAGACTACTCCTTTCAGAGTCTTGGTTTCGAGGATGTATTGGGCAAGATTTTCCAGTTCACTCTTCAGGTATGATGCTATCCTGAAGATGGCATAACATATTTATAAATATATTAAAGATAAAATACTTACCTTTTCTTTTTTCACTTGTAGGGACATGAATATCTGCTGAAGTCCCTGGATGAAGTAGCCAAGGAGATGAATGACACCAAGGCCAGCCTGGAAGATATGAAGAAGATTGCTCAAGAAAAGAGCACGCATCTTGAGAAAGAGCTGGGCAAGGTGAAGAATGAACTCAAACTGGTGAAATCTGAGCAATCCAAGACTATGCAGGTGCATGAGAAGGAGATGGAAGGGCTCGTGACATCTGCTACGGTTTCTGTTCTCCAGGCTAGGGTGAGGATGGCCCTGCAAGCTAAGGATCCTAACTTCAGACAAGAGGATTGGGATGTTGAGGCCTGGCAGGAGAAGATCAGGAGTTTGGATGTCAAAGAGGTGGTTTATGAGTTACAAGTGGGCGATGAAGGATATAATGACTAGGCTGGAACCCACTTTTTTAGAGTATTTATGGTTGAACAAAAACAATTTACTTTTTTATGCTTGTATAGATAATGAAAGAGTTGGGGTGGAGAGATCTTGGTTTCAAGACAAAGCCCCAAATCTTCTTTTGACATAGACCGTAGATGCTGACCCCTGTTGGATAGGTCCTGGTTTTGGCATCAAATTTTGGCTATAATATGGTAACTTCTTTTGACGCTACATACTTGTGTTCTTTTGTTATCCTGCAACCATTATAAAATGATAAGTGATAAAGTATGAAATAAATTTATACCTTCGTTCAATTTGATAAATGGTCTTCGAGGTATTCTGATGGCATCTTGAAGATGTCCCCAGTCTTGGTTACATCCTTAGGATCATTTTCATCATTCTGAGGATGTCTCCAGTGTTTTTCACATCCTTAGGATATTCTTTATCATTCCGAGGATGTCTCCAGTGTTTGTCACATCCTTAGGATAATCTTCATCATTCTGAGGATGTCCCCAGTGTTGTATCTTTCAGACAAACTTAGAGTCTTTTTCCCTTTCCAGGAAAGGATTGAAAACTTTTGATAATAACCTATAGAAAGGTAAACTTAGTTGTCACACTGGCGATAAAGCCTTTTATAAACAAGGGTCATGTCCATAATGATGAACTTTAGAAGTAACTGGCAACAAGGCCTAATGTAGCATCTTGAGGATAACTGGCGACAAGGCCAAATATTACCGGCGTCAAGGCCAAACATAACTGGCATCAAGGCCACTGGTGACTAGGCCAAATATGTAAGAGACATTGAAAAATGTCTAAACCTTAAGAGCTCCGCCGTATATCTCAAGATAAAGAAATTGTCAGCCACTTTTACATGGACTGGTCCCACCATCCCGAAAATATACATGGGCGTCATGCACACCAGGCGAGGGTTGCTAACCCAATGAGAAAGGTGAAAATATTTAAACCTTAGGATGGTGTCAGACACCTTAACGGAGGAGAGGGTGGCCAACCCCCTAGTCTTCAAAGCGTTCCATCTTCAGGATGGTACTGCAAAATTCTCAGGATTGACTATTTCTAGACCATGTTTAGTAAAAATATAAATGATTGAAATAAGTTAAGGATAAGTACTTACATATGGAGATGACTTATCTCTGTCAGCCTTCACCTTCATCTTACTAGTAATCCGAACCATGGTTCCTCTTCCAGAGAGATCAGTCGCGTGCATCCTTACACATGGTAATATTTCAAGTGAATTGCATTCCAAGCTCTTGGTAGAATTTCACCCTCCATAGTCGAGAGCTAATATGATCCTTTTCCAACCTCAGAATTGATCAAATAGGGTCCTTCCCATTTAGGAGCTAACTTCCCATCACTTGGCTTGGTGGTATTTTGGAAGGCTTTTCTCAAGACCAAATCTCCCACCTGGAATCTTCTTATCCTTATATTCTTGTTGTAGGCTTTGGCTATCCTTAACTTAGTAGCATCCCCGAGTTTATCCACAGTCTCCAAATCTTGTAGTAATGCTTCTGAGTTAGTAGTTGCATCCTAAAGATGTCTTCTGGCTGTAGGCATTACCATCTCTGTTGGCAGCATTGCTTTTATTCCAAAGACTAAGGAGAAAGGTGTTTGGCTAGTTGCATTCTTACAAGTGGTTTTCTTCTGCCCATTTTCTTTTCTTTTCTCCAAGACTTTTCTTCAAGTTGTTGATGATGATCTTATTAGAGGATTCTACTTGTCCATTAGCTTGAGGATGGTCAGGTGTTGATGTTATCATTTTGATTCCGAGTAGTTAGAACTGTGTTATCCTTAGGATGTATGGTGCTATCTTTATGATGCACAGTGTTATCCTCAGGATGCAGTTCTACAGTTGCTGACTTGAGGATGTGAATGATGGGAATCTTGGATCCTTCTAGTAAATTCAAGGGGGATCGTAAAGTTGCCAGGGCATCAGCTTCAACATTTTCTTCCCTAGGTACCTGTGTTAATGTAAATTCTGCAAAACAAGATGCTAATTTCCTGACTATTTCAAGATATTCAACTAATTTTTTTACCTTTGACTGCATAAGATCCGTTAAAATGGTTAGTAATTAACAAGGAATCAACAAACATTTCTATATTTGAAACATGCATATCCTTCGCAAGTTGTAAACCAGCAATGAGAGCCTCATCTTCAGCTTCATTATTGGTTGTTTGAAATGCACATCTAATCGCATGGGGTATTTTGTCCCCTTGTGGCGATTTTAGTAGTATTCCTAGAATTGTGCCTCTTGCATTCGAAGCACCATCAGTGTATAGAGTCGATTTTTCTAAATTTTCATTTAGTTGTTGAACTTCAGACTCTACTTCACTCAGTATGTCACTACTGAAATCAGCCACAAAGTCTGCTAGAGCCTGTGACTTGATTGCATTTCTAGGCTCATATTCTAAGTCAAAAGCACTTAATTTAACTAACCATTTTGCCATTCTTCCAGACATTTCCGGTCTTCTAAGTACATTCTTAATGGGATAATTAGTTTAAACATATATTTTATGTGTTTCAAAATAGTGCCTTAACTTAGTAGAAGTCATTTTTAAAGCTAAGATAAGTTTTTCGAGATGTGAATACCTGGTTTCAGCATCTAGTAGAGTTTTACTTACATAATAGACAGGATGTTGTTGCCCTTCGAAGTCCTTTACCAAGACAGCACCTATTGCTTTCCCAGAAACTACGAGATATATCTTGAGAGGTTCTCCATCCTCAGGTTTCATCAATAATGGAGCTGCTGCAAGATAGTCTTTCAGCTTCTTCAATGCTTCTTCATGTCTCTGTCCCCAGGCGAATTTGTTATTCTTCTTCAGGATGTCGTAGAATTCCTTTCATTTCTCTGAGGATTTTGAGATGAATCTATTCAGGGCTGCTATCCTGCCAGTCAGCCTTTGTACATCCTTAATATTTTTTGGGGATTTGAGATCAAGGATGGCTTTAATTTGTTCAGGACTGGCTTCTATCCCTCTTTTGGTAACTAGATGTCCCAACTCCAAAGTGACACTTTGATGGGTTCAACTTCATATTGTATGCATCCAAGATGTCAAATGAATCTTTAAGATCTTGAAGATGGTTCTCTGCCTTTTTGGATTTAACCACCATGTCATCGATGTATACTTCCATTGTGTCCCCAATCTTTTCCTTGAACATCATATTCACTAGCCTTTGGTAGGTTGCACCTGCATTAAAAACGAAATTAGAGATTGTTCAATATAATTAGGAATGTTCTTACCGATCTGCATAGTGATATCCTTGTTGTTTTCATTGAGGCTAACTAATTTGACATCTTGGTCAGAATGTGCTTTGACATCCTGAGGATGACACTATGCATCTTGCTTTAATTGATGTGCTTGTTTCGACTGGGATGACGCCTTCATTGATGTTGTGTAGCAATCCTTTGCTTCTTGCTAGTCACTGTTGACTTTGATGACTCCCCATGGAGTCAGTAGCTTTACACATTGGTGATATGTTGATGGAACTGCTTTCATGTCATGTATCCAAGGTCTCCCTAGGATAACGTTGTAACTGGATAACGAGTTTATCACACAGAGTCTTTGGATAGAGTTCATTCCCTCGACATACACAGGCAGTTCAATGTCACCAACTGTGCTCTTGGTCTCCGCACTGAAGCCTACCGAGACAGATGATCTAGCCACTATCTTGGTCTCAGGGATGTTCATCCTTTTGAGGGCTTCCAGCTATATTATTTTAACTGAACTCTCTCCATCTATTAATATCCTGCGAACAAAATGGTTAGCAATATATAAAGTAATGATCAAACCATCATGGTGAGGCTCTATAACGTTCTCTCGATCCTCTTGAAATAAAATTAATGATGCTAACATCCTTGGATGGAGATACTGCCCTTTCTAGGATGCCAGTGCTATCCTAAATCTTTGACTTCTTTCTTCCCAGCAGATCCTTAAGATGGCCCTTGCTTAGGAGATATGCTATTTCTTTTCTTAAAGCAATGCAATCTTCAGTAACATGTCCAAAATCTTCGTGGAAAGCACACCATATGGATTTTTCCTTCCATCCTGACTTGTTATCTTTCATTGGCCATCTTGCTCTGTATCCAAGATCCTACATAGCGTACATTAAACATGTTACATCCATAAAAAAACAATAGTCCGACAGTTTAGGACAATCCTCTTCATCATCATCCTCAACCACATTGAGCTTTTTATTATCAGGTCTAGCATATGTTTCATGTTTGTAAGGTTTGTATGTGGAAGTGGACTACCGATTGGGATCGTTGTATCTTGAGGATGTCTCTATTCTCTCCTGTATCTTCTTGTCATCTTCAAGACGGATGAACCTTAAAGCTCTATTCCGAACTTCATCGAGATTCCTACAAGGGTTCATTACCAATTCTTTATAGAAAGGCGAATCCTTTTGTAGTCCCATCTTGAAGGCTAGCACTGCTGTTATGACATCTAGGTTTGGGATGTCAAGCACTTCCTTCCCAAACCTTGTGATATATTCCCTTAATGATTCTCCCTGTGGCTGTGTCACCCTGTACAAATCACTTGTCAAACGTTCAAATGTTTGACTACAAGAAAATTGATTGTTAAACATGTTAACTAAATGAGCAAAATAAGTAATAGAATAGGGAGGAACACTTAGTAGCCATTTTAAGGCTAGACCAGTGAGGGTAGAACCAAATCCTTTGCATAAGCATGCTTCTTTCAAGTTTGCTGGAATGGGATTTATTTCCATCCTTTCCCTGTATTTTGCTACATGCTCTTCAGGATCAGTAGATCCATCATAAAGCTTCATGCTTGGAGTCTCGAATCTCTTTGGAATCTCAGCATCACATATTGGAGGTGCAAAGCGTGACACCCTGCGACATGCTGAAGATACCTCGGGGATGGGCTGTATTATCCTCGGCACACTAGACACCACATCCTTGATTTTCTGAAACTCTCTTGCCAACTGTGGACTTATACATGTATCCTGCAAAGAAGGAACATCGTTAGTAGCAGAAGTACTGTAACTTCAATTGTTACAATTGTTGTATCCTCGGGATGGTTCGGTGGTATATCCTCGAGATGGCGCCACGGCATATCCTCGAGATGGCTCGGCATTGTATCCTGCATCTCTAGTTGTTGCCATCCTGGGTGCTGAAACAGTTTCTGGTGTAGAGAATCTAGTGCTCATGAGGATGAAATCTCCTTGATGAGTGCCCCCATGGATGCCAGAATTGAAATCCAACACTTTGGGTTGCAATGGTGTCCCCATGTCTTCAGCCGGTCTCTTTGAGGATTTTTTGAGAGATTGAATTTCTCTCATCAGCATCTGGTTGGTATCCTGTTGTTGCTTTATTTGATCCTTCACCATTGCAAACATGTAAAGGAGCTCATCATTTGACACGAAAACAGGAGGGGTGTATC